>JAQMYG010000035.1:7967795-8000565 GCA_030014215.1 Clariallabes teugelsi
AGTTTTTAGCATTAAATTGCACAGAATGTAGAGTTGCGATCCTCTGAATCGAGTGTCCTTTGAATCTCCGAAGCCGATTAAAGGAAACCGTAACTCAGCAGGAACCCTAACACTGGATGACAGATAACATTCACTCTTAAGACGAAGTTGTTTTTGAAAATTAGAATGACTTTGATACAATGACGTTGAGAGAATATTAAATGAATGACCCTAACACAATGTTACAACATTTGTTCTGAGCATGAAGGCCGTTCGCACCACGTCCAACCACATCCGTAAGTTTCTAACAGGGTTTAGGAGATTGGGAAAGACACAACAGCTTCCCACACACAGCGCATCTATCTCATGTCACGCATTTCTTAATATGTAGAATGACACTCACTGTTATGTACATGCATTTAAGAGCTTTAACAGCATGTTCCCTTGTGGTCCAGAATATCCAACAAATACAAATTGCACTTAATACCTACAGTACATTCTGTGCTAATGTAATTATGTGCCTATTTACTTTAAATAAACATGTATTTTTTCTTCTGAAATAATACATTAATTATCTGTGAAATTGCGATATTGTCACACGTCCCCCGGTTTGTTTTCCACCCCGTCACGCCAGAGCATTTCTCCCTTTTTAAAAAATAAGTCAGTCTCTGTGAGCTTGAAGAAGTGACATTACACAGTTGTTCTAAAGAACTTGTTGCTGTTCATTCCGTTGTCAGAGTGTCAGCCATCCAACACTGATGTATGAATAAATTATGGTAAACTGTTGTTTAGGAAAAATTAAAGAATAGTTTCGCAAAATATTACGATTTTATGACATCTGAAACTTCATGTGGTACCTAGTGTCTTGGAGTTATGGAGTTATGGCTATAGAGTAATAGCTACTGTACTACAGGGTGGCTGAAATGTACCTAGGTATAAAAAATTGGTAATTTCCATATTTCTAATACAACATAAAATGAAAGCTAATTTTTTAATTTGATCATTGAAATTTTTGACTGGGTGGCATCAACCAGTTTCCTCAAATGCTCTGCGATGGAACGCATCCTGTCTTCTGAAGGACGTCGTTTGTGATATTGCTGAGAACCTCCTGAATCCGTGCCTCCAAGTCCTCCAGTGTGTCCTCCAGCATTTTCCAGGACGTTGGCTGGGATGACGCGGACCTCATGAATGGCCTCCAAGAAGTCCAGATCTCACGCCATGTGGTTTTTCCTGTGGGGCTACGCAAAGAAGGATGTGTACAGGACAAAGGCAATTTGTTTCAATCAATTTATATTAGAATTATATACTTTATTACCAATTTTTATGCCTAGTTAGATTTCACCCACCCTGTATTATCCAAAAAACAACAATCAACTCTGTCACATTCAGCATGGTTAGTTCTCTAGGTTAAAATGTTGGGTTGAATGTTGAACACTTCTTAGTAAATGACCCAAAAGGCACTGACTGAAGTTAATCTGATTTTCTACCCTAATTAGACATAAATAAGAAAAAATTTTAGGGCATATAATTGCAGAAATCTGATGTTTTTCAGATCAGATCTGAGTCACCATTATATGTGGTCCTAGATCGGATATGTATCCAATACACAGTCATGTGACTTGAATGAGAACGGTCAGATCGGAACTCATGAGACCTTTCTCTTCGCATGCGCAGGTCTTTCTTCCTTCTTCTAGACCTCAGCAAATAGCAAATACACCCAACTAACTGCCTGCCGTCCTCCAGAGCAAAATCCCAAGCTTCTATTTTGCTCAAATTGCATTCCTTGTTTGAAATGAATGAGTGGTTGCACAAATATGACAAGTTTTAACCTAGAGAACATGAGCTGGAACAGATGCATCAATATTAGAGTCAGAAAAAAGTCGCTTACAGTTATAAAAGTGAACCGTCATGATATGCAAATCTGATCTGACCAAAAATGTAATAATGTGGCCTGTAATGTGAACATAGCCAGCGAGTTAACTAGCGTCCATGCTGATCGCATGAAGACATCAACGACAATAAATCTAGTTTATGCTCCATCTAAACACTGGGTATGTTTCACATTATCAGTCACATTTATAATATTACTGAAAATAAACGAAAAAAAGGACAAAAGGACTTACTTTCCTATGATTTTCAGAAAATTTGATGATGCATGTGACTGGATTCAGGTAACAGAGTTGAGTGAATGTTGTGGTACATTATTCATAATCTATAATAGATGACTCATGGAAAAAGAAGTGTCAAGCCTGAGATGTTGAACGCCTCGAGACGATACGGGAAAAAATATGATTTGTGAAGCATTTTAATGGTTGTACAGTATTTCAAGGCAAAAGTGGAGTTATAGTGAACTGGGACAGGGAAGATGTTTTAGCTGTAGAGTTTTTAGTTTTAGGATTTCTTTATCTAAAACACCCTTTTGCTATTGAACGACACTCCATCTATATTTAAATGCTACTTATTTTATATACAGTACATACTGTACAATAGGTGTGCTTTATGAAAGTGTAATATTAGTAGGAAGCAAACAAGAAATGATGCATTAAATGCACGCAAATGTTTTATTAAACAGCTAACAGCTAATATACTGTTCAGAATGCAAGTGTGTACATTTCAAGGTAGGAAAAGGGTTCAGGTGGCGACGTGCGCGTGTGTCATATATTAATGTAACACGTCCTCGTGCCCTTGTATGAGTGCCAGAGACAACCGCGCCAAATTTAGTGTGTTGATTAAATGGATATTACGCCGCTGATGTGATTATTGCTTTAATTGGGCTAAACCCCTGTAAATGATGCTAACTAACAAAAGGTCATTTAATTAAGCAGGTGATAGCTGAAGATAATGTGTAATTTGCGAGACTCACTGGCTGGCTGAGAAAGAATGGAACGATGTCTTCCGTTGCACGGATCTCGCCTCACAGTGCCGTTCGCTTGATTGTGTCGGGGTAAACATGCTTCCACGTTCCCAAAGGAGAGCATTCTGGGATTTGTGCAAACATGACAACAAATGAGAGGCGAATAAGGAAAGCTCTCAAGAGCCTGACTCTATTAAAGATTGCATCTAAAATAAAACGAAAAACAAGGGGCGAGAGAGAGAGAGAGAGAGAGAGAGAGCACACCTAGGGTAGACGACAGCTTCCTATTTCT
The DNA here is from genome assembly GCA_030014215.1 of Clariallabes teugelsi. Classification (NCBI taxonomy): domain Eukaryota; kingdom Metazoa; phylum Chordata; class Actinopteri; order Siluriformes; family Clariidae; genus Clariallabes; species Clariallabes teugelsi. Next base: position 7,970,921 of record JAQMYG010000035.1, read on the forward strand.
GGAGTCTCAAAAAAGAAAGTGATACTTTTAATTAACGACTAAAGATTTGGATTTTCACCCCGGTTCATTATTCAGACTATTCTACCATGACAATGGTACGTGATTAGATGAACAACGGAGTACAAAGCTGTTATAAAAAAGATATTTCTATGACATTTCAATGTTTGGATGAGATGATGCTGATTCATTTCCTTACGCTGTTTTATTTATATTAGTCCCAGCGAAATGTTTTAATGCCTCGTTTAAAAGCACGTCCGTTCTTAATGCTGTTAGAATGGGACGGCAGTGAGGCCTAAAGATAGGAAGAGTCAGGGGAATAATATTTACTTCACCGGAGATGATGGCTTCTGCAGGGGCCTGTCTCTAGCGCAAGTTTCCCATGGCTGATGCAAGACAGGAAATGCTCTCCAACATGATACGATGGAAACAGGAAATGAGAGGAAATATGGTAGTTTAATTAATGCATGCTCCACACAATACTAACATCCTAGGACATGCGGGCCCAGAGAAGGAGACTACTTTATTAAATGAATCATATTAGACTTTTATTAGATATTTATTTATATGAAATTAATTACATAAGATTTTATGATTATGTGTTAAGAGTTGAACGGCGGCACGGTGGCTTGCACCTCCAGGTTCTGGTTTCGATTCCTGTCTGTGTGCATGGAGTTTACATGTTCTCCCCATGCTTGGTGGGTTTCCTCCAGGTGCTCCGGTTTCCTCCCACAGTCCAAAGACATGAAGATTACGTTAGCTGGCATTCTCAAATTGCCCATAGTGTGAGAGAATGAGTGTGTGTGTGTATGTGCCCCGCGATGTAATGGTTCCCCGTCCAGAGTGTACCCCGCTTCGTGCCCTAAGTCTCCTGGGATGGTATAGACAATAACTGTATTTGGTATTTCAAGGGCTAAAAAAAGGGCCTGCATTAATGCATGTTTCAATCAGCCTTAGCTCCTCCCACGCCAAGACATTTAAAGAAAAAAAAAAGCTGAAGTTTATTCAGTCTTAAAAGTCACCTTTTTATCTTGTTTGCAATCTATAAAACGCCTGAAAAAATATTAATGTAGCACACAGACTAAAGTGTGAAAACAGTGTCAATATATACTGCAGCCTTCTCATGAGGAAAGAACGTCCCTTGAGTCCTTTTGTCAAGAAAAGCAGGAAGGAAACCCGAGTACAGGAGTATAGGAGGAGGTCTGCTACTAGAGAGTGTAACTCATTTGCATATATCTAAGTGCAAAGCAAGTGTACACTACGTACATTCACTCAGCCAGATAACTGTGCTACCAGACAGCCTTTTCATGTTAATATGCCATAGTCCTGTACCCACCGTTCGGGTCGTCTTCCCCAGTTGCACGTAATGTGCTATCATGCCGTTCAATCCTTAATTACAGTACTTTAGCAACGTGGAATCCATATCAGTCTATTTATCCTAGCAAGCCTGGACTGGACTTGAGACTTGGAGAAACGTCTTGCTTATTTCTAATATCAGGAAAAATAAGTGAGAATTGCACTGAATAAAATTGCAAGTTTGTGCCAAAAAAAACCAAACATTTAAACTAACATTTACTCACATTTGAATCAAGTCATAGTGTGTAACTAATGTCTCTTTCCTGATTAAATATCATTACAGTTTGTTTTTTATCTAAACCATTCAGATACACAAAAATCTTTTGAGTTGCAATTACAGCATCCAATTTCCTGATGCACCACTTGTAAATTGAGTCCATTATGATCTCAGTATCGAGCAAGAGGGTCTAATAAACGAAGAGGTAAGCATGGTATCTTGATAGTGCAGGCGCACTGGGGTTCGATCTGAAGAAGCAGCTTTTTACTGAATTGCCAAAGGTCGAGGCATGGCAGGGTTAGAGGTTGCAGAGGGGTCAGCTGCTGAAGGCACTTCAGGCAAATCTTCTTAGCACGTCTGGACAAGCTTAACTCGATAAGCAAGGCAATTACACTGTGGAGTTAAGAGCACTACACAATAAATACATCAAAAAACTTATCTCGCAGCGACTATAGCTCAAGTGCTCATTAAGGTTGTTCAAGTGCTCATTACTGTTTCGAGACATTTTTCCTCCTTTAAACACACAAACTTTCCTACCCAACTTTTCCACTCTGTTCTAAACACCATTTGTTTTTGCTCCTTGAGGGAACACATCATATTCCTCCAGCTAAGTGCATGTCAGAGAAGGAAGAGAGGAATTTTCCCCCTCATCTGCTAATTGTATAAGCTTGTCACTTTCAATGTGTTTCGTTATCCGAAAAAAGAAAGTGCTTTTTTTTCTTCTTGGGATTTCCAAGTCTGCAGTAGGCATGTAACGAACGAATTCAACAAATCCCACTGACCCCTCATCATGTCGTTCGACACCTCTAATCGAGTTTTGATTGTATCAGAACATTAGGACTAAATCCTCTAAGACCATTCCATTCCCAGTGCTGCTGACTGGTCACTCGGGTTATTTGCGAGCAGGCGATACCCGTCTTTTATATTCCTATCTGCTTGAACACTCTCCTATCGTTCCGTGTCTTTATCAGACAGCAGCTGGAGTGTTCTTAAATTTTTCTGAGTAAACACATGCACATGTGAAGAGGTGCTAGGAAGCTTATCTCAAATCCCAGCCTCTTGTCTCTTTCCCGTCACTATCTCTGCATAAGTCACCCCCGCCATCAGTGCAGGGCTCAGGAGTATCTGAGGCTGTCAGTCTATATCCTCAGATCACTGCAGCTTTATTGTTGAAGCTGTCTTTTATGCTGACTGACTCTATCATCTCCTCAATTGGGCTGAATTTGTCTGCAAATGTTCCTTTACAAAAATGTAGTGTAGAGTAGTACTCCATGATCCTATATGACATTTAAACTGTGGTGCTGTGAAGGCTCCTTAGATATTACACATTGTTTGTATCTTTCCCTTTTTGTTCACCAAAGATCAGTAGAAACTGGAGTCAAACCAGGTCTCATAATGATGATATAAAAAAACTCCTCTGTCTAAAAATCATGAAGTCTGGACTAAAAAAGTCACACCCTCAAATATTTCATTTGATCGCTTTTAACTTTGATTATGGCACCAATACGTTGGCTAATTTAGTGTTAAAAAAACTCCTCATGCTCCCAGAAATGTTCTTCCACAGCTTGTGCCACGGAATATGCCTGGGCCATCTGGAAAGAAAAGAATGCATCGATGTGATAACCTGGTCATTCAGAACATTCAGGTCGTCAGCTGGCTTCATTTTATGGCCAAATAATGTTGCTAGGTTTAGACCTGACCTACTGAAGCAACCCCAGATCATAACACTGCATCCAGAGACTTGTACTGTACAGCGGCCACCAGGCCATCGCTCTGCAATCTGAACTTATCAGACCATATGACCTTTTTTCATTGCTCCAAAGTCCAATCTTTATGCTCCCTAGCAAATTGAAGCCTTTTTTCTGAGTAGTCAAAGTAACAAGTGGTTTTCTTATCGAGACACAGCTGTTTAGTTAAAATATTTTGAGTCAGATCTTCTGAAAAAAATTATTTTTTTTGACCTGGGAATGTATAAAACAGTTTATGTCTTAATTTCATGGAGACCCATGATGTGTTTTAAAAAGCAAGTTTAATTCTTTGCATGAGTCAGGTCTCACATGTTATTACAGTCTTTGAAGGTCAACTTGAAAGGAAGGTTATTTCTCCCACTGCCTGAAAATAAACATTCCGGGCAAATACATTCACAAAGCAAGAAATGCTTCTTTGGTTTTGCTTTGGTTTTTCATTTGCTGAATAATGAAAAACACAAGTCACGTGTCTGTGTAAAAATGCAAACCGGGGCAACACGTGTAGGTTTAATGCTTGGTTACTTTTACAGTGTAGATTACTCAGCCTTATACTGTAAGTCAAAGTTCTGCAAGAAACAAAGTCCATTTTTTTTATTTCAGGGGTGTAACCTATATAGAAAAGGAGTATATAGAAAAGGGGGAAAAGAGACCATGCAGTCTTGTCTTTCATCCTGTGTTATTCCTGTGCTATCGGGCCTGAGAGGGAAAAGGAAAAGGAAGCCCAGAGTGACACACATACGCATGCACGTTCTCTCAGCGGTGCTGACCAAAACACATTTCCTCTTTCTCAAGGTCTACATTGTTGTGATTGCAGGTGTGGACTGGGGAAGTGTGGCGGGGGCATGAACTGTAGCTCTTTCACCTACTGCCTGCAGAAAACACACTTTCCAGCTGTGGTGAATGGTGTGACACAGAGCACCAGCATGCCGAAGCTTCCTTTTATAGTCATAATTTTTACCCCAGATTTAAAAGGATTTTTTTTTTCTTACTCAACTCAAACTTCAGATTCTCCACAGAAACTGGATGAAATAGAAATGTACAGGGAGTAAGATAACCAAAAAAAAGAGGATGCATTGCCTTAGGAGCTGCTGTCCTTTGCATTTCAGCAACAAACACCGCAGGAAGTCTCCCACAGCGACAGCAGCGTATCATGTGGATGAAGGGACTCAGAAGCTTCCAGCAGAGATACAGACAAACGTAGGCCCAACATGCCAGTCTGATGCCCCTGGAGTGGCCTGTGAGAGGCTTTTTGTATGTTATCACATGACTGGGGAATGAGGAAGAGCCACCATGACAGACCATCAACTCTGGCCGCCAGCACTTTTATGACAGTTGGCCTGGTTTCCACTACACAGACACGCACAAGCACAAGCACTCACATTATCCAGCCGTCCTTCCTGGAGTCCACTGTGCCCTTGGCTGACTCCGCACTGAATAACTCATCCCATTCACCGTCTCGGCAAACGAGACGATTTTACGCTGCATGGAGGCCTGTGAGCAAAACAATGGAAAGAGTAGAACTCATTGAGGTAATTTCCCAAAGCTGTAAATGGCAAGGGCAGTGGAGAAGCCAGGAGAGAACAACATTTGTTCCATTATCTAATTGCCCGTTTGTGAACAAAATTTTGCAAACACTACAGTGTGGGTTCAGGACTGTGTCAGGACATAATTTCCTTAACACGTCATTTTTCCCTTGGTCAAAACCAAAGATTCTACTTTATTCCACTGCTGCATTCTTGTCAGATTTCTGGTGGATCTTGAGCCTATCCTGGGAATGCTGGGTGTGAGATGGGAATTCACCCTGGATGGCAGGGTCTAGAGGTAATTTAATAAAAACCAGTCCACCTACTGGCATCTTCTTGGGAGAAGGGAGGAAACTGGAAAAAAAAATCACAGTCAGTAACCCAATCTTAGGATCAAACTGGGAACCCTGGGGCAGTGGGCCAGCAGCAGCCCTTTTGCCATGCAAAAATAAAGAAATCAATAAATCTACATGGTGGCATAGCATGGCACCTCCAGGGTCTGGGTTCGTTCCTGCCTTGAGTCTGAATGTAGGAAGTTTGCATGTTCTCCACATGCTTGGTGGGTTTCCTATGCTTGAGTGTATGTATTTGTGTGTCCTGCAATAGATTGACACCCTTGTGTCTCCCCAGTCTCCTGTGATAGGCTCCAGGCCCCCCCGTGACCATGTATACAGGATAAAGCGGTATAAACCATGAATGAATGAGTGAGTGAGTCGCTATATTCACATACTGTATAAACATAGTTGCTCTGTAATTAACAGTATTATTTTAACTCAGGGCATGGATGTTTTTTTGGTTGCATATACAAAAGGAAGTAATTGGATTAGATAACTTTTATTTAAATATTTTGGGGCTTTCGTTATTATGTAAAAAAAAAAAAAAATGTTTTCATCTTTTAGAAGCTCTGTAGAAGCCAACGTATTACTTTGAATAGCTGTTCAATGTGCTTGTTTCTTTATATCTTCTAAAAGATGAACAACCTCTCGTAATTTCGGCTTGAAAGCTTATCTCGCCCGTTTGCTTTCTTTCTCTTTTTTTTTGTACTTCACTGTTTTCTCTTTAAACAGAGACAATGATCCAATTAAGTCTGAGCTTACAGCTTATCTCTTGCCTGTATCCTGAAGTAGCGAATAGGCTCTAATTGCCTTTCTTAATTGCCACGTTGATACACCTGGACCTGGGGCCAGATAGCTGGGAGCTTTGTGCCTCTCCTGCAGCCGCCGTATGGAGATTAACGTCTAATGAAGTCGCAGGGCAAGTCTGTGGCCTTGACTCTGCGAGCAAGGTAATCCAAATCTAGAAGGAATCACAGCTTTCTGGGGAATTAAAGCTTACTGAGCTCCAGACTCCCAGTAGAGCTTTTCTCTCTTTTCTCCTGCTTTCAGCCCCTTTGTTCTCACTAGTTCTGTGAGTAGCTCCACCTTAACCCTATTATTTCGCCTCTCCATGCACTCAGAGATGACGTGTTTCATGGATTAGCCCTGAAGGGCTTCTGACATCTTTTCCACTACCAGAATGACCGACGAGTCATAGCATTGATTCATGCATTGATTGGAGTAAATTTGAGAATCACATCAAAATGAGAGATCAATAAAGATTAAGCACTAAAAAAAAAGAAACCTCAATGAGTGGATCTTATTAGATGTAAATTTGACTTTGAAGACTTTAAAGACTTAAATTTTGTTGTAGCAATATCTGAAGCGGGTGTTTTCCCTTGTAACTCAATTACGCTTGATGTTGAGGAGCACAAATTGAAGGTGGTAGGACCTCTGAGATGACTTGCTATGTAATTCTTTTATTTGCAGTGGATTCGCTGGAGCAGTTAAACGCAGCTCCTTGCACCATAGAGTTATCATATGCACACTCCTTGCGGAAGATACAGGGCCAGGACTTATTCTGCATTAACTCTGTCCGCGTTAAAACTGCTGTACATGTCTAAACGCACAAAGTTTATTTCTCGCCATCATTGTTCCTTTTGTAACATGCAAAAGAAAATGAAAAGTCAGTGCCAAAAATAGTTTGGAAATTGGAAAGCAGCTCATTACGTATTATATTCAGGTTTCTTAGGGCCAACAACCAAATTTATGTGAAAGTTAATTTTTACTTGGTGTAGTAGCTATGTTAACACAGACAACATTTCTCAATCCAATTAAAATCTTTCTAATTAGAGAATTCAATTTATTGCTCAGGATTCCTCCCACAGAGTAGTCTAATTGGCATTTCCAAGTTGTCCATAGTGTGTCAGTGAGTATGAGGGTGTTGGCGTGCCGCCGATGGATTGGCACCCCATCCAGGGTGTATCCTGTCTACTGCCCCGAGTCCTCTGCCACCCTGTACAGGATAAGCGTCATAAAGAACGAATGAGAGTGATGAGTAAGAACTTAACTGTTTACATGAATGATGATCTGATAAGGTGTGTGTATACATCCTCAAATCAGAATGCAACTTTTTTGACATCCACAAAGTGGTTTTGCCCACTATGAAGTGTTTAATCTGATAGAAGTATCACAGGAGAAGAAGTTTGAGGTTAGGTCAGGCTTCCCATCTTATCCATCCTTTTGCATTATGATCAGTTACCAGACTTCAGTCTCATCTGTGAATGGTTAGATGCTTTACTATGTATGAAATACGCAGCCAGTCAGGGCTCCTTTCTCAGCCAGAGACCCAGTTGATGAAAGTAAATACAGATGGGAGAGGATTGTTCACACAGAGTTTACCAAAACAAAAGAAATCCTTAATGGAAACTCTTCGAGCCACATAACGTTACCCCCACATGGAGCAAACATGCACAGAAAGAATATATTTATTCCAGTTAAGAGAGAAACGATCAGATCAAGTGCTTATATGGGTAATATTATAACTTATTCAACAGATTATCAAAGGCTTACACACCACCACCCTCATTCAACTGAAAATTCATTCTGATTGGACCAGATTGGGTCAGACAGTTCTAACAAGTGCTTACATGATGGTTTTTATTGTGACTGGGCTATTTTTGTGATTATTATTGGAATATTACCGTCCATGTAAACCCACTTAGCGATAAGGCTTTCTGAATGCAGGGTAATTCTCATAAATATTATTAATTTATAACAACATGAGACCTTTTTAGGACATGTGTGAAATTAGAATTTCCTCTTTAGTCCTGAGCTTTTTTTGACAATTGACCATTTCCAGCATATTACGCCAGCTTTTAAACCACAATTTGCACCTCATGTGGAATCCATTTAATGCAATGCTGTGCAATTTTCATGGTTTACATCAGCTTTAGTAAATAGAACATTAATGTCAGACGTATTGTGAGTGTATTTCGCAGTCACACTGAGGCACATTTTGAGCAGCGTCTCCTCAGATACTGACATCAGGCCCACATCTGTCATCATGATAACAACTGCACAAAGTATATATAACCTGCAATAAGTGTGTGGAGCATGCCTAAGTGTCTGTAGCATTTCGAAAGTATTTCAAACAAACCCACTTTGCATTAAAAGAGGTCTGCTTTAGACAAAGTGATTAAAAGATAATAGATAATATTGAATCCTGCATAACCTGGTAACATAAATTTCCCAATTTATTGTTAGAAGTTTCTTCGAAGCCTCTCTCTATATAGATATCTATGTTTTCCTTGGTTCTATGTGTCACACATGAGTGCCTGTGTGTCCTCTACTTCGTCCTTGTACTGATTGTTTATGCATGGGACACGACGTGGAGCTAATGCCGAGCGATTAACACCATACCAAGTGGTGGGGCATTGACATGCACAAGGAGACAAATGTGTGTGTTCTCAGCCAAGAAGATTGGATTGAGTGAGAGCTCTAAGGCGTCCCCGCACTTCAGAGCCTTGGGCCAGTCTCCAGGACCCGTCCTCAGCAACAGTGGCGTTTTTCCCAGTCTCGCTGGTAGAGTCGAACCCCAGGTGTGGATCAAAGAGGCACTTTTAAGCCTCATTGCCATCAAACCTGAAATGGCAGCCAGATGGATAGAACAGTCTGAAATGCAGGATTAGGTCTGAGCCTAGTGGAAATTGCAGAAAACCTGTCGTCAACTATGCTATGCAGTTATTGATGAGACAATAACTATATACACATATAGTGAAACATACACTATATTGTGAAGTGCAACTGTTTCAGTGTGATTGCATCTGAAACCTTCGCAGTAGTCAGAAGCAGGTGTAGGAAAAAGTCAAACCCTGAAGGACACTGTCATCTGGAATCCTGATAATGACCTTGGCCAACAACATCGACAGAGCAGACTTATTGGCTGGTGCTCTTAACAGAGGCATCTCCCCGTGATTAACATGTCTCATGGCCTGGTGACACCGCATCTGAGAAGAGGGGGAGACAGGAGGGTGGCTGGCAGCAGAGGAGTGTGAAATCTGCTAATTAACGTGACCTGCCTTTGATCCAGGCAGAAAATACAAATGACATCTGAATCAGGAGGGGCAACAGGAGCAGGAGTGGGCCAGTACCCTATCATGCTGTGTTGGCGCTTGGCGTGAGGTTTGAACCCCTCCGCCAAAAACAAAGATGTCATAGGGGTTGGAAAAGATCTATGAGGAAACAAACAGTGAAACTTCTTCCCCCTCTTATTTTTCCCATCAAAATCAAACCTTTTAATTTTTATATTGTCGATACCTCCTCTTGTAACCCAACTATCCTCACATTCGCCTTAACTTCTTCTATCTAGGTCCTCACCTGCAGTGGAAAGACGTACTGTACAAGCAAGTCCAGGTCTTGACTCAGCTGCCAATTTGCACCAGGTCTGGGATGGTTGTCCTTAAGCTCCTCCTTGCCTTACAGATGGCTCCGGAGGCCCCCGCCTGGAGATGTGTTATTTGGGGTGTGCACTGAGGCGCACTTGATTAAGGGAGGACACGTCTCATCTTCTTCAGTCTCTCTCTCTATTTCAGAGATATGGGAGCTCGTCAAACCTTCTTGCTACTTGAGCGTCACCAGTCGCTCGGTTGGGACAGATTGTTGACTGAAAAGTGTAGAGGCAGTACAGGGAGCTTGTCAGATGCAATCATACTCTTTTTTTCCCCTGTCTCTTTCTCTTCATACTGCTCACTGCATGCCAAGGTAATGCACCAGCCTGTTCACTCTTTTCTTGGCGCAGCATCGTCTCTCTGCTGCATATGTAGCAACACGAAAGCTATTTCCTGTGCTAAGTCTCTGGAAACCACAAGGGAGTGAGACACACACACACACACACACACACACACTCATACACACCATGATAATGTCTGTTTACCTGCATCCATTCCATCCAGCGCTGACACAGGAGAAACTGCCTGCATCCATCCTATCAATGCCAACCAGGAGAACACCTCATTGGTTATCATACAGGAGATATGATCTTGACTATAGGATTAGCGTGTGGACTAAATGAACACATTACCAAATATTAGAGAAGATTACTGTACCTTACCATAACCCAAAAGGAAAGCAAATCAAATGCAGACACAACATTTTCAAAGCAGCATGGCAGGAAATTGGAAGCACTGAGGCACTCGGTAGCCTGGAGAGATAGTGTTTTATTATTGTTTATATGAAGCATCTCAGACCAGGAGCAAAAAAAGAAAGAAAAGAGAGAGAGAGAGAGGGTGGTCTGTAGGCAGGGTGTAGTAATTCAGCTCAGCCACCTCTCAGACAGCTCTTATCTATCGGCTTTTACGTAGGAGAAAAATCAGTACACACTGTCAGATCTGTGGCAGGCTGTCTGAGGCAGATTAAGGACAACGCTGCCACTAGAAACAGACTGCTACCACCTTCCTGCCGATGCCTCTCCAAGCTAAGAGTCACAGCCACAGGTGAAGGATGAACAAATAGTTTTTGTTAATAGTGTTCCTAGTCAAAAACAAAGACTGTCTTGATGACCTCTAAAACCTTTAAATTTCACTTGAGCTTGGTGTTTCTTGACATTTGAGTGCATTATTTCTGCAGCATATTGTCAGAGTCTTCAGGACTATGTGACTTGTATATACTGTAGGACTATATGTGACATATAAGTAAGACTAGAGACAATTTTAGTAGAGACAGACCACTGTACTCAGTGGTCACCATGTACACAGATCACTCACTCATCATCTATTCCGCTTTATCCTGTATTCAGGGTCGCGGGGACCTGGAGGGTATCCCAGGAGACTTAGGGCACGAGGCGTGGTACACCCTGGACAGGGTGCCAATCCATCACAGGGCACACACACATATACCCACTCACACACTCATTATGGGCAATTTGGAAACGCCAGTTAGCCTAACCTGCATATCTTTGGACTGTAGGAGGAAACCGGAGTACCCGGAGGAAACCCACCAAGCACGGGGAGAACATGCAAACTTCATGCACACAGAGACGGGAATCGAGCCTGGCCGGGAATCGAACCCGGACCCTGGAGGTGCAAGCCGACATTGCTAACCACTACACCGTACACAGATCAGCCATAACATTAAAACTATTAACATTATAAACACCTATGGTTCCCCTTGTGCCATCCCTCAGAGGGCATGATCCAGAAGACCTCTGGAGCTGTGCTGTGGTGTCTGGTACCAGCATGTTGGCAGCGGTTGCTTTTGGTGCTGTGGGTTGTGGCATGGGGCCTCCATGGATTGGCTTTGTTTGTTCAGCATATCCCATAATTGCTTGAACGGATTGGGATCTGGAGTGGTTGAAGACCGGGTCGGCAGCCTCGGACTCTTTGCCTGCTGGACACAGTGGCTTGTGGTGCATTTGGTGTTCCGGTGCCTTGCTATCATAGCCAGCATTGGCAGCAGTTTGTGCTACATTGGCTTTTCTCTGAGATTGGTCCAGACAGGCTACCCATTGGTCTCTGTTGACATGGCTGAACCTTGGGTGCCCATGATCCTGTCACCAGTTTACTAATTGATAATCAGTCTGGCTGAGTGGTGTGTAGCTCAACATGGTGGATGTATTAAGACAGAACTATCACTCAGCAATCACCATCTTGATTTTTTATTTTTTTTTTAAAGCATGCACAGTAGCGGAGCAACCTGAAAAATGTAGATGTTTCTTGTTTTGTTTTTTTATTGGAGCCAAAGACCACACATTAACTTGACCTTTTTTTTATCTAATTTTATTTTTTCTATTTGAAACATCATCTTACAAATGTTTCTGGTGTATAAGTCTCTCTCCGTTAACTACAAGTCTGGTCTTGTATAACTAAGAAATAGCTGCCTGGGAGCGTTACCAAGATGGCCCCTGAGTGGACAGACTCTCCTATAAGGGCTTTGGCATCACTCACCTGATTCACAGTTATCATGATTTTCACTCTGTATGACTTGCCCATGCAATGTTTAATAGCAAAATGTTAAGTTTAATCATACCAACGAGGTTCAGTTCCAATTCCCAAAACTCAAAAAATAATCATGTGAATGTTTCAGTGAATTTGAAAGACATATTCCATCCAATAAAACTACATGCATCATTCAATCAATACCCTCCTGTTACAGTTAGCTCCAGTGATTATAGCTGTATAATCACTATCATTACAGACCAAACAAAATCATACAAAATATGACTTAAATAGCAAAACTTCTGCTCTTAGATCCTAACAAGACTCCACATGAGTGTTTTATTAAAGCAAGGCACATTTGGAGGGTAAACCCATAGCAAATGAATAAAAGACTCACAGACCTCTTTTTCACCAAGGTTAAGGGCCTTGCTCAGGGGCCCATCAGTGGAAACTTGGTGGTGGTAGGGTTTGAACTTGGGACCAATTCCAATTCCAATTAATAGTCCAATGTCTTAATCACTAAGCTACTAACCTAATCTACCCCTAGTCCCCTACTTTGGAGCCATGTGCCCAATTTCGAACTAGTTATTTGTTTTCAGACAGCCGACCTACCGGCCCTGAGACAGAAAAAATTTCAGGGATTGGGGGGGATTTGGGGGGCAGGATTATCACAACCAACTGAAAGTTTGTGACCGCCATCTTTAACCCAGAGTTGTGTAGCCAGTCTAGCAATGATGGTTTGATCCAAAGGTAGACTCACTAAGTTAAGAGGACTGCTTGTAAAGCCATGTTGAAGTTCACTATTGTTGTTGTTGTTGTTGCGCTTATGATTAGCATTTTTTTTTTTTTTTTGCCACTAGCCTTGCTGCTAGCACTTCTGGGGAAGTAGCGAGGTGCACAGTGATATAATGACGTCACTCTCTAGCCCATGGAAAAAGAAATGTTGTCTATAGAACCAGCTCTGAAACTGCACAAGAACCTGTTTCACCTTGGTGGAAAAGGGGTAATAGTCAGCACGAAACTTAATTCTTGGCCTGTTCTGATCCGAATCTGAATGTACCAATATAACAGAACATTTTGAACATTTCCACTCAACTAAACATTAATTTATTTATTCATTCATCTTCAGTAAGAAGTTTGATCTGCCAATTCCAGTACCACTTGGGAGGAGGTAATGAGGAAGAAATATCCGGCCTGGTTGGGATTCCAGTGCATTTAGTACTTTAACTAAATATTTACTAATAAATTTATTACATTTACTTATACCTATAATTGACTAAATCTAAATAATATATGGTAATTTCCAAACCTCTTCTTGATTACAGAACAACTAATTCAATGCATGTTACTCTGCTAGTGTCAGGTTTGTGGTGGAGGGTCATTTAGAACTGTGTTACTTGAACTGTGAATCTTAAACTTGTCAACAAATGAATCACTGAGTCTGGGCATAAACTGCCTGTGGCAATCATGACAGTAGCTCCTAAAGATGACTCTTGGTCGATCCTTTTGACCTTGCATCCTTTTGCATTGCGGATAATGTTCTGATATCGGGTACACTCAAGCACCCTGTTTCCTCATTCAAGCCTGCCACACTAAAAAGGTGAACTGAGGTTTTAAAAAATACCCTGCTATCCATCCGCAATTGAAAATCCAATGTTGAAAATCTGTTTGAACATCAATGTGGACACCTGAAAGGCAGTAGGCAGAGATTTAAGTGGCAGTATTCTACATGGCTCGAAGAATCTGTGTCCACTACCACCATGATAGTAGTAAAAGCATTCAAGGGAGGACAATCCGTCTCAGTCTATGACCACAGGCGGCTAGGGTCATTGAGATATGGATAGTCGGTACACCAACCAGAGGAGTATTAGGTGATTCACTGCATAAACCGGTGAAATGAGTTAGATCCTGTGTGAACATGGACATCAGTAGCACTCCTGTCGCATTCGTGTGGAACCATGCAAAGTGACTACCAATGTGTATGCCCACACCAACAACTGGTCCCAACAACTGTGGCTGTGGCACATTGATTTTCCCCTCTGTACACAATCACTGTCATATTTCCTAATCAAACTTACAGTAAATGGGAGCCTGAATGTAGGATTCTGGCAGATGACGCCAGTCTCTTATTTAAAGTGGATTATCTGTCCAGATTGTCTTTTGCTTCTCAGTTTTTTTGACCCACGGCAATTGTGAAATGAAATCATAAAACAGATACAATGTCTTGTCTTGACTATGGGTTACATTTCTTAGCATTTTGACCAGTCAAGACTAAAGAAAGGGATTGGGGCTAACCCTGGCCAGTGTTTTCACTTCTTAAATGACAGGTTTATTGGCAGAATGTCTTCATTTTTCCTTTATCATAGTTGCAGAAAGTGAGATTTTAAATATACTGTACAATGATGCAGACTTTGCTTAAGAAGCTTCATTATGTCGTGCATTTTTCTTCAAGTCACTTGCTTCTCCATCAATTTACTGAAATCTAGACAAACTGGATATGAACTGAAATTTTCTCATTTATTGTCTACCAGTGTTTCAAACACCTGTAGGGGGATCTTGGACCACTCCTTTGGAGTAGGGGTCAGGGGTAGCTCAGTGGTTAAGGTGTTGGACTACTGTTGGACTCCCATGCTCAAACCCCAGCACCACAATGTTGATCCCTTGAGCTTTAACTGATCAGACACATCTATACATATAATAATACTGTAAAGTTGGCGTGTCTGTACATTGAAGATATTTGAAAAATAATTTGGGGGGGACATAAGATGACTAATAGAATACATCATGATGTTTTTTGAATTTTTGTCTGTCTGTTTGTTTGTGCATGCATCACATAATAAAATTATTTTAATAGGGTTTTCACAGGTGTATTTGGCCAAGCTTGAGGTAACATACGTACAAGCTTTGTTTCAACGCAATCGGTCCACGGGAAGAGAAAATATGCATGAAATTTAGATGGAAAACGCCCTTATATCATTAAAAAAATCCACCAAAAAAATCATTAGTTCATCTCAAAATTCAACAGATGGTGCTGTACATTTTTTAATACTCGCTTATGAGTGTGCGGTTGAAATTTACTTAAAAACCGCGAACTTACACATTTATTCTGCGCTAATTACGGAAACACGTAAAAATTTTACTTCATTACAAAATTCAACAGATGCAGTTGCACTTTTTTTTTTTTTTTTGTACAATTAAAGAACATGAGGGCACATCTAGGAGAGAAATAAATTTTAGGTTGTTCTGGATAATCTGTCAACTCCCACAAATGTCATCTATATACAGCCTTTTAGGGTTCTTTATAGGTTTTCGCATGTGGACACTCTCTTCATATCAGACCATATTTTTATCCAGAGTCTGAGATGGTGATTGTAAAACACTGGTTTTGTTTTCATACAACCGTTTTTACATTGATTTATATGTGTACGGTACTTGGGATTATTATCGTACTGAACAGGCCTTCCAGAGGCAGATCTTAATTTCATACCAGAGGCAACCACATGGTGAGGAAAAACAACAAAGATCACTTTATTGTAACAATGTGAAGCCAGAGCTTTCTGTGGCTGGGAGTCCAGGCCCGCATGATTTGCCATGCCTTCTGGGTGGGATAGCTGGGATTATTTTCTCCCCTGTCGAATAGAGTAACACTAACCGTTTTCATGCATCTGTGGGCTTGTGTGTAGAGAAGAGGACAGTTAGTGCTATCCTCTGAGTGTTTGTGATTCCATCAACATTTCTCTTGTATTTGGTTTCATTTTCACTAAAAGTCTGATAGTGGGAAACGTCTAAAAGGTCCATTGTGGTTTCATCTGACCAAACACACAGTTAAAGCTGTTCGAGTGATGTTGGAAGGAGTTCAAGAGTTGCAACTGGTAAGTACCTCAGCTTGTCAATTAACTTGGAACAAGGAAGAGGATTGAATAAAAGTCACCTGTTGGTGAAAATTGGGATTAACCATAGGGATTAACTAAAGAGTGCAGTTCTGAAACTGTGAGTTTTTCTATGTGCAGGACACAATGTTTATGCTTCTTCTTTTTTGCAGACTTTTATTAACTGCTAGGCATCTGACTTGTACCTACATCTTTTGTATTAAAAAGTTTCGTTTTTATTTACTGTATTTTTTATTGTTATTATTATTTACCCAAAGTTGATGGATCACGTTGCTGTAGTGGTGAGCACTGTCACCTTGTACCTCCAGGGTCCGGGTTCGATTCCCGGTCAGGATCGATTCCCAGGCTCGATTTCCTCCGGGTACTCCGGTTTCCTCCTACAGTCCAAAGATATATAGGTTAAGCTAATTGGCGTTCCCAAATTGCCCGTACTGTGAGAATGAGTGTGTGAGAGTGTGTATGTGTGTGTGCCCTGCGATGGATTGGCACCCTGTCCAGGGTGTACCCTGCCTCGTGCCCTAAGCCTCCTGGGATAGGCCCCAGGTCCCCGCGACCCTGAATACAGGATAAAGCGGTATAGAAGATGAGTGAGAGAGTGAGTTGATGGATCGCAAATATATTTTACATCTTCATGGGAAGAGGAAAACTTAAAGGAAAACTGAGAAGTGGTACTGTGGGTATATAGTGGTATATAGTGTGTGTGTTATTATGAATCAAACTAGATTACAGGTTTTAAAGCAGAAAAAAACATTCTATCATATAGTCAACCTGACATTAAATATGGATCACAGTCAGCATATAGAAACGTCTAGGCGAGGGGAAATTGTCAGTCCCGCTCTGAATGGTTACTCACATAAATCAAAGCTTGTTATTGCCACATAACCAGATTACCAGTTGTTTATTAATAGACACTAAAATCTTCTCCAGCATTTGCCCTCTGCTGAAGATATAATAGGTAATATTTGAGTGTAGATGAATATTTGAGCTGACTCTAATTATCTTTTACAATTATGTGCGTGCACATGCAAGTAATTATGTTTGCATGATTCTATAAAACTGACAAGGCCTGCAATAGCAAGGGACTTCTGAAAGCACTTTATACATAAAAACATAACTAACTGTTCCAGTTGCAGCAGCGTGCTCCCGGGAAAGCATCGGATAACAATTGCTGATGGGATTTGATTAGACTGCTGCGGGGAGGTGGTGTAACTCATGGGCCGAACTACATCTGGGAATTCAGGAATAATGATGTGTGCACTGGCATTAGAAAAAATAATAATAATAAAAATAGGTCATCTACCTACCTCTGTCAGAAATTTAAAAGGCTAACAAAAAAGAAAATGTAATTGAATACCAATGGGAATTCTACACAACAAATTAAAAATGAAAGAATTTAGAGCTTTTGATAATGTTTTTTGTTGGTTTGGAAATTACACACTAAACCTGGTTTAAGAAAACTATTAAAATGTCAAGGAAAGCTGTAAGGGATCCGTTACACTTTGAGGAAGAAAAGGAGTGTCCTACTGCATCTTTAATGGAATAAATGTGCATTTATCAAGTTAATACCACTTTCTAGCTACGTCCCTGTCATGTTCTCAATGCGTCCATCATGTTGGTTCCACGACACCTGCAGTGCTTTTCATCACAAAGTGATCGGGGGAGGAATTGGATCCAGTATTTTTTTTTATGTGACATTCATGTGATGAGCTGATAACCTACTGCATGCACGGCATAAACATGATGAGCACAAAAAGAATGTAACAAGCACTTAATGCGGCCTTGTACAGCATACCAGCATGGACCTACCGTGGTCATAGCACAAGCCTGAAGAGGTTGTTGTGAGTATTCCACCATCTCAACGTCAGAACGCCATCCAATCGTTCCCATCTTCTTCTTGTCATTGCCATCTTCTAGTACGTCAATGAAGTCTCTGAGAGGTGTTAGTAATGTTGTTAACCGGTCAATGTTGTCATTACTACATCCTTATTAAATTCAAACTGCGTCTTGCTTCGACCACGTCCTCACCAGGCTTTTTCTGAACATGTCTAAGATGATATTCTTGCATTCATGCAATTTTGTGAGAACGTAGTGGAAACATGGCTCAGTTTGATGGAGGTTTGAAGATGTGGAAAAAAAACAGGATAGTTCACACATGATAAACGTGTATGAATTTGGTGCATGTCATTGCATTGTTTGCTTGTTCAAATAGACGTTTCGCAGTGATTGGTGAACTGTTGTCCTTTTTTCTCGAGAAATGAAAAGACGTTCAGTCACTTCAGGAATTCAGGAATCCCAAACCAAAAAATATGAATTATGCATGTCCATATTAGCTAATAATAGTACGTTCTCAGTATCAAGACTCTCGTTTCTCTGTCTCCTATAACGTAATTAGGTAATCAGGCAGATTCAATCAGCTATTAAGTGACAAAAGAAATTTTAATGAACATCCGAGTATATTTTTCTCCGTGAGGGTTTTTGGAGAAACTCAGACGTCCTGTAAGTGATCCCAGCTACGTCGATTCAACCTTTACTAAAGGATATATTGAATGTGGTTCTATTTTTGAAGCCCAAAATGGTACAAGGTTATAAAACTCAGGGCTTAAATAATGCAAAAAGAAATTGTCTGCCAAGTCTCGCCAGATTCACATTAGTTAAAGCTTCTGCTGTGCTCTGCTGATCTGCCAGTCTAGTGTTGCACTGATTTATTCATTTGAAATGTTGTGTATTTACACAAAATTGTCCCCAGCCTAGGCTATGTCTGTATTTTTCTATTTTTCACATTTTCATGGTCCAAACCAGTGCTTGGCAGAAAGATCCGTAAAAAAATATGTATATAATATAAATGTATATGTGATGTGCAGAATCTGTAAAAACTATGAAAAACACTTTGTTTAAGCTTTCAGGAAAGCTAAATAACCTGTACTCTTATCCTGACATACTGACATCACTGTCCATTGAATTCATGTCTATTCGATGGATAGCATTTTTTTTTGCTTTTTGCTTTAACCCATGCGCTGAACACAGCTCGGGGATAGCGTTAAAGCAGTTTTGATCGAATTTTCTGCAGAGCTAAGTGTGCATTAGCGAAGGCAGAGAAAGGAGAAGGTAATGAATTGGATTAAGGCTTCCATCACTGGGAGGTTTTAAAAGACTGTTATTTGATGTAGCATATCATGTATCAGATCGGCAAAAGGAATACCAAGGGGTACACAGTGCTTTAAGCCTGTAACAAAATCAAAGCCTTAAGATGTGAAAAAAGGATTCGGCACTGTTTGCTTCCAATTAAAGATGAACAATGATTAACTGGATGTTGCGGGAATATCGCCGTGGATATATGCGGCCCATATGGCATTCTCTTTTTATAATATATTCATAACCCAATACCCATCGCAGCAGTAATAACAGACAAACTGCGCAGTAATGTGCCATATGCTGAACCATTAATGTCATTCAGAAGATCCCTTACGTACAAAGCCTTATGGGTAGCATTTAGAGGTGCCACGGGAAGAGCCATGCTTTTCCGATCATGAAAAAATAATAATAAAAACACACAGACGCTGTTTTGCCGTTTAAAAACGTGGAGCAGATCTCCAAAATTATTAACAATCCAAGAGTGTTAATATATAATCAGCATGCCGGGCTTAGAAATTCAGTCCGTCTCCTCTTTGAAGGTCACTTTCCTCTCCTTTTCATTGTTGATTCTAATGTATTCCTTCATGGCCCCAAAGCAAGAGAGGGGCCTGAATATTTCCAATTATTGGCAAAGTGTCAGGCAAAGCTGCTGTAATTAAAACCCAATCAGCATGGAGGAGTGCCGGCTCACTAATAAGTCACCAGTCCACCTGCTTTAGGCAAGATTTTACTTATGCCGTCCCGTAGAGTTACAGCAAGTCGTCTGTAACGCGAGCGATACCTGACAGATTTGTATGTTCCATTAGCTCTCTGCTATGTCACTGCGCCTTTTGAAGCTGGGCTTTTATTCACGCCTCTTTTTATACGACGTGTGGAAAATAACTTACGGTTTTAGCAAAGCTCTGTGTGTGGCACAAACGGAGAAATATTTGACAGCTTTCTCAGCAGCATGAAGAAATGATATGGTTCCTTTTTTTTTTTTTCTTCCCCAGACATAGTTTATATTTTACTATTCATATCTGTTCAGGTCGAAATGTTCGTGAGGCAAATGAAACATCCGTACAAGGTCAAAGGAACCAGTGCACGTTCAGTAGATTATACATTATACCCCAGTACATACAATATACACATACATATCTGGACATACATGTATTATGCACTGACCTCTCCTTACTTATTTCTGCAGTCCTGTCTGTGTGTCTGCCAATCTCTGTATCTGCAATCAGGTTGAGACTTATTTATTATGCAAAGAAGGGGCTCTGCATTCAATTTGCCCAACATTAGACCAGATTAATTGGGCAACTTTTGGGCACGATGCAGCGACTATTCATTGTGCACATGTGCTCAGGTCTCGGGTTCTGCTGATCCATAGCCCACAGTCTCCCCTCCCTCTCTATCCTGTCTGCTGTGGTTTAAAAATAACCATTGACTGCCGATTCCGAGATACTCACTAACACTGCTTTCTGGGTCAATTCTATCACAGACATAGAGCACAATTAAATTGTGCTGCTGGCATCGATACAGATTAACTGCCATGATCCAAATATCTTCAGATAGAGCCAGATGAATGCAGCAGAGCATAACCTGCTGCATCTCATCACAGAATACTAATGGTCTTGCATTTTCCACTGGCATATGAATGTTTTATTCTGGCTCGTTCCCATAACTCGCTGCTAAACACAGAGCGTACAACCTGTCTCCCTGTGAGCTCGCTTTATTTATTCTTCATACTTCACTCTGTTGTATTTACGCCAAACTTAAATCTCTATATTCAAGACCTCAAATCTCTTGAAGGATTTATTTTTCAAAGGAAAGAACAGGTGTCGTGATGCCAGTCAGACGCATCCACTTAGTTGACCCTGGGTTTTTTTTGCAACTGCAACCCCCCCCAAACCTCAATCCAGTGCTTCGCCTTCGTTCTGCGCTGGATGTACATTCAGCCTTGGCCCCTGCTGTAGCGGTATGTGATGTGATGCGGCTGGTCTTGAGAGAGCACCTGGTTGTGTAACGTCCCGCTGCTGCTCTGCAGGGGCCATGCATTATGCAGTGATCACATTTCCATGCCACTTCCTCCTGTGCTGCGGCAAAAATAGAAACTTTCAGCATTCGCTCCACTGTTTGCGGCTGAGCCACCCTCCCTAGCTCCTTATTGCTCTTATTATAGCTATCCGTTCCCCCAAAGCGTACATACTGTAGCCTATATAATGCACACACACATACACACACACACACGTTCTGCCAGCACTGCTATAACCACCATATTAGGATGAGCAGGAGAAAGCCATACAAGGAGATGGATATGTCAAAGATCCCGAGCTATCAAGCTTTTTATTGCTGGTTTATTAAAACGCCTACCTCTATGTTCTTTTTCTCTCTCTCTCTCTCTCTCTCTCTATCTCCTTTCCGTTACAGACGAGCAAAGAGATGAAATTTGAAAGGGCCTGGGAACACCGCACAAGTCTGATATATTTTAAAATAAGACACGTTCTCAATTCTGCCGATGTTATCCAAGACTTTATCTATTATTTCCATCATTTCCATTTTCAAAGTGATGGAAGAATATGAGATTTAGTCTAACTCTGATGGGTTATCCGCTTTATCCGAAACAAAAACGCGGAGAAGGAATAAAATTCCATGAGTGAGCAGTAAGTCTCAGACTACAGTATCCTGTTCTATTGTTGTTCTACTTGTGATGTCTATTATAAGGAACAACAGTGTATGAAAGCCGAGAAGAGCTCGGCGGAGCAGTCAGTAAGGCAGCCTTTGAGCCCACGCATCAATAAAGCTGTGGCTTTCACCCTGTCTGCGAGACTAGAGCTATCAGCAGTGCTGAAATGAAAGAGGGGAGAGTTAGACAGAGAGAGACACGGTGTCAGACAAACACACTTTTTTTGGGGGGGGGTAGAATACAAGCTACCCATGGTCTCAATGAAAGCAATAGGCATTTCTTCATTGAGAGATATGAAAACAGTCTCTTGCCCTTGTCAAATTTCATGTCAGAAAGGCAAACACACTCGATTCATGCTGTGACCCTGATATGAGAGGATCTAAACGTACAGGGGTTTCGAACTTCAGGTCGGTATAATCAAGGCTTTCATGAGCAGCATCAGAAGTAATGCGAAGATGAAAAAACAATATGCAGGATCATTCAGTTCAAAAATTGCTTTTAAAATTATTATTAATTCATCACAGGCGTGTAGGAAAGATCTCTAAAATCTGATAGTTAAGCTAAGACAGTTTTGGGGAGGAATCCATATTTAATTGGGATTGTCACTTCTCCTGACACTTTCCTCATCAGGTACTGAATAGTGAAACAGCCTGAGGTAAAAAGCTCCTGTGTATTCTTAACTGTCGTCTGTACCTGATGTGATTGTTAACTCTGTGTGGTTGGAACGTGCGTCTGGAACGGTACTCCAATGGGAAAACTCCTAGACTTCACTATCATCTGCAGCCGCGATTAGCTAAATAGAAACCATGGCAGGGAGAGAAGCGCTTCTTTCGCACTCTGGAGATTTACTCCCATAATGTCTGAGGCATTGTAAAGGAAAAAAATATATATAATGAGATGCAAATAGGATTTAAGGCTGATCACAGGAGCTATTTGTAAATGCAAAGTGCAGACATTAATTATTTATTAATTCTATTTATAATTCTATATTCAATCCTAAATTAAAAAAAAAAAAACGCAGATTAAAAGGGTCTGCTTTAGTTTTACAAATTTGGACCATTTTAGTCAATAATAAATTATCTGAGCATGGAGTTGACCCCATGACCTTGTACAGATATAGGAAGTATAGAAAATGAATGAATGAAATGAATGTATTTAATTGAGACCCACTGATGATAATAATAATTAAGCCAGTAAAATCTTTTTTATCCACAAACGTTAAAATACAGAAAGGTTTTTGAAATGTGTTAGAGTTTGCATGTTCTCCCCGTGTATGGTAGGTTTCCTCCAGGTACTCCGGTTTCCTCCTACAATCCAAAAACATTTAGATTGAGCTTCCCAAATTCCCTTAGTGTGTAAATGAATGTGTGAATGTGCGTGTGTCCTGTGATAGATTGGCATTCTGTCCAGGGTGTACCCTCCTCGTGTCCAATGTCTTCTGAGATAGGCTCCAGGCCCCCGTGACCTGGTGTAGACGGGTATAAAGTGGTATAGACAATGAGTAAGTGAGTGAGTGAGAGAGAAAATACACAGATCAGCTATAACATTACAAAACATTAACATTATACTCCACCTAGATTTTGGGTTTCCCTTGTGTCCCCAGAGGGTGTGGCTCCACAGGGCCCCCGGGGCTGTCTCTAGGAATTTGTCAGCAGATCCTTTGGGTAGTGTGGATTGTGGCCTCCATGTATCAGACTTGTTTGTCCTTTGCATCCCATGGATGCTCGATCGGATTGGGATCTGTAGAGTTTGGAGGCTGGGGTCGGAAACCTTGAACAGCCTGCTAAGCCCCTTACTGTGATGCACTGGTTGTGGACTGTGATGCACTTTCCTTCGTGGCAAGTATTGACTTTTTTCAGTGATTTGTGCTGCATTGTGCTGCTTTTCTGTGGGATAGGACCAGATGGGATGGTTTTTGGTCCCCGTGAGCATGGGTGTGCCTTGGGTATGCATGATCATGTCACCAGTTTATAGTAATATCATTGTTAATGTATGGTTTAAATATTTTCTTATACCCCCCCACCACACACACACACACACACACACATATATATTTATATATATAGGCTACTGAAAGTCACAAAAATGTGAATAGTAGAAACCGAAAAAATACCAAATATGGTGTAAAGACCTTGACCAGCATCCCTTACAGTGATACAGATGAGTTTTTAACAGTAACAAATGAATTAGATTACTAAGCAATCCAGTATGAAGATGTCGAAATCAGAAGATAAGGCTGTGCTTTGAAATAATCCATATTCATTACTACACCATTTATCACAGCTACAACAAAGAGACACCTCCAAGGTTACTCCTCACACGTCCAGGGTCTCTGGTTTGATCCTGATCTCAGGTTACCATCTGTGTGGAGTTTCTCACTATGTCCAAGTGAGTTAATTCCGGGTTCTCTGGTTTCATTCAACCTTCCAACAGAAATTTTAAATGTGCTTGAGTGTCTGTGTGTGTGTGTGTGCATGGTGTTTGCAATGGACTGATGTCACAGCCAAGGTGTAGAAAGCAGTAACTGCAAGTGAGTGAGTGAATGAAAAGATGAAAATGATGCTAAAAAGATGAAAAAAATACTGCACATGTTTTAGACCGAGTGAGCTCAGTACTGAGTCATATACTGTAATGTCCTGGAATCAAGGTATCACAATGCAGCGAGGTTTCTTTAGGTCATAAGGAAAAAAAGTAAACGAATTTGTGTGTGTGTGTGTGTGAGAGAGAGAGGGAAAGAGAGAGAGATAGAGAGAGGAGGAGGAGTGGTGGTGGAGGGGTGTATGAATGACGAACCATGAATTGTGTTTCCCTTCTCAAGGTCGGCCTCAAACCCGGGCACACAGTCTGACACGCAGGAATCATTTGTACCGGAAACCTAACATAAAATATATACACCCACTCAAAAACACAGTGCAGAGGAGCGACGCTCGGTCAGTGTATTTGGGAGACACAGTATAGCTGACACCTGGCCCTTCGCTCTGACATCTTTATATTTTCAATAGCTTCATTACTCCTGCCTTCGCTACATCAATGTGCACCAGAAGGCTTTCAGCAATTGAAGCATAAATGTTATGTTTTTATGATAATAGACAAAAAGCTGGTATCGATTTTATAATATAGAGTTGCAGGTTTCCCTCCAGGTTCCCTCTACGCCAAGACACTGTCGTAAAGATAATTTCACATATTGGACAAATCTGTCACTTTCCCCTGAAGACTTCCGCCAGGCACAAATTCGTGGCTGTTCGTTAACGAGGCGGGGGTCAATTCCCCAAACAATGTGGTTGGTGTCACAATAAAAAGCAGGTTTTATGGGTTGTAGCAGTGAAGCACTATTGAACAGATAAAACACGCCAAACTGGCATCTGGAGGATTATAAAAGGAATTGCCATGGAAGAAGAAGAAAAAAAAATCTCACACACCCACAGCCAAATCCTTTCAGTGATAGAGGTGACTGAGTGCAGAGCTGTAACGTACCCTGGGACTACGACGCCACCTTTAGGACAGGAGTGAACAGAGCAGGGCTTGTAAACCTGCAGGAACTGTCCAACATCCAACAGCTTCCAGGAGAGGGTTAATGCTGCCCCCCACAGTCGGAAGCAGGAGATCTTGTGTTTATATAACCTTTAGAAATGGAAACATTAATCACTATGAAGTTAATACTGGGGCTGTGTTATAAGGGATGTAAAAATATCTACAAATACTTTCGAATAATCTCACTTAAACCGTATTGACAAAACGTAAGTACAGCAGTGAAGGATTCAGTTTAGCCCTGAAGGAACACGCTGCAGCTCGATCATCTTATGATTTATGGTCTAACAGTACTGATACAGTGTCTTGTATTAGATAGTCATCCCATATTTTTTAAGTATTATAATCTGAAACAGAAAAGGAATCATTTGCAATTAGATGTCATGGATCTACATAAAATTTAAGGGGCAGGGGGGTCAATAAATTTTTTTCAAATACTGCATGATAGCATAAGTATTTACCCACATTTACCCAACTGTGTGCAGTTACGTTGTCATGTAACCTCCGTATAAGGATACCTACTTCTTGAAAGCCTCACAGTATATTAAAGAGTAAGTACAGTATTAACATAAAGAAAGACCAGGATTTGGGAATAAAAACATCTTACAAAGCACTGAAAAATTAATTAATTTTCTTTCATCTTCTATATTACTTATCCCGTATAGGGTCACAGGGGGTCTGGAGCATATTCCAGGAGACTCAATGCAGGGTACACCCTGAACAAGGCATGGTACACCCTGAGTCCCAATCCATCACAGGGTACACACACACACACATTATGGGCATTTTGGAAATGTCATTTAACCTAATCTGCAAGTCTTTGGACTGTGAGAGGCTGTATCATGGCAAACTCTGTGGTCTCACCTTAGTTACACTGGGATATGAAAAGAAAGAATTTCACAGTGCAGTAATGTATATGTAACAAATCAAGGTTTAGCTTAACTTACACCACCACCCCACGTTTTCTAGCTCCAGCTTTTGAAAAAGGTTACATGTCCTCTGGATATAAAGGATACTTCTTAACGGCAGTTGAGATAGAGCTGTCAGTGTGTTGATGCGTTATTGTTTTGGCCCTGACTGTGTCTGTGCATGGCTGTTACACAGCACTGTATGGGGTCCAGCTCATCAGGGACATCAACAAGTTCTGCAGCTGGAACTGGGTTTGTTTGTTCTCTTATAAAGCATAGGCCTGTATGTGTGTGTGTTTGTGACAGTCAGATGGATGCATTGTCAAATAGAAAACATTTGTACATTTACAACTGCATTATTTTCATAGCTCTTCTCCAGGGACACGCTGGAGCTGCAAGCCAATAGCGCTACCTGCTCTACCTCCAGGAGGAACATAAAGTAATATTTTATTTATTTGCAGAGTCCAAATGAAAAATTGAATCATTAGAAAACAAATCCATTCTTGTACTTAGTTATTTTTGTCTTAATTAATAGCGATTCCCCAGCTAATCAAAAACAAATATTTTCCATGCCGAGGCATGGGTATCAATTCTTCATATGAACACATGGGTAAAGTGGTTTTAAATCAATATACTAGATTCTATGGAAGCAAAATGTAATAAGCTAGAAACAGCATTGGAGCAACAACATTTAGACACCATGCATGTAAGTCAGTTGGCATGCGTTGGAATTTTAAAAGGAACAATATATTTTCCAGTAACCTGGAAACAAATTTCATTTATTTCCTATAGGACTCAAGTTCATATGTAAGGCATAACACAATCGCACTATCATTGAACCAAACATGACACTAAAGAAAATGAGGAAATAACCCCTGTTTAAAGGTTTGCATACCTTAAGATCTTAATATCGTGTATGCGTCTTTTGTAATAATTGTGCATGAGGTCCTTAATTCTCTCAGATGGTATAGCTGCCCATTCATCTTGGCAAAATGCTTTCAGTTCCTGTAAATGTTTTGGTTATCTTGCATGAACTGTATGCTTGAGATATCCCCAAAGTGGCTGAATGATATTGAGATCAGGAGACTGTGATGGCTGCTCCAGAGCCCTCACCTTTTTCTGCTGTAACCATAGAAGGGTCAACTTGGCCTTGTGCTTTGACTCATTGTCATGTCGAAACATCCACCACCATGCTTTACAGTGTGGATGGTGTACTTTTCACACCATAAACATATCATTTACGGGTGTGACTATAAAGTTCAGTTTCGGTCACTCCAAATGTGGCATGGGCGCAGTAATGACTTTCTCCTGACAATTTGACCAAGCAGGATATTTTTGTTCAAGTACCTCCTTATTGTGCTACTTAAAACAACACTACCACTTTTTGTCCAGAGCAGCCTGTATTTCTCTCCAAGTTGTCTGCGGGTTTTTCTTTGCATCCGAAAAATTGTTCTTGCAGTAGTGGGTGAAATCTTTCTTGGTCTACCAGACTAAGACTTAGTATCAACAGAACCTCTTATTTTCCACCTATTTATCACAGTTTAAACAGTACTGACTGGCATGTTCAAGTGTTGAGATATCTTTTTATAATTTTTATATATCTTTTAAAAATATTTTTATATCCTGCTTTATAAATTTCAACTACCTTATTACGCAGGTCCATTGGCAGTTCTTTTGTCTTCCGTATGCAGGATCCAGCCAAGACAGTGCTTCATGAGCTGAGAAACTCACTGACTGTTTTTGCACAGACACTATAATTAGTGTCTGTGCATAAATACAATTACAGTGAGTCACAGGTGTGGAAACTTCCCTTTAATAGCCATTTAAACCTTTGTGTCTCAACCTGTGTGTTTATAATGTGGCCAAACGTTTAAGGATATGTACACTTTTGATCAGGGTTGCTTGGGTCATTTCAGTTAGCATTAGATATTACAAAGGAGTCGAACAACTATGTGATGATTTATGACTTCACATGACCACTATCCTTAAATAGAAAGAAAAAAAAAGCGTGTGTGTGTGTGTGTGTGTGTGTGGAAACACTGCTCTATCAGGAAACTTGTTTAACAAGGAATTTCTCTAATGACACTTGCTTTTGCTTTACATGTGCACACATACTGTACTTGGTCACAATGTTATAATAAACAGTACAAGTGCACACGGATGTTAACTATACGAGTAATGTGTAATGCACGCACACTGAGACTAAGCATGGGAGACAATTACCCACAATCACGTGCACACGTGAGAGAGATGAACCATTGGGTCAATTATGATCACGTGGGGCTTGGCAGCTAAAGTGCATGCGTACTACTCGTATGTCAAGACCTCGTTCGTTTATCAAGTAAAAATTTATTTTAAAATTTAGCTCGTCTTGGAAAACACTCGCAGACCAAGTTACTCTTAATCTAAAGTTCCACTGAAAAATCGCTTGCCTGCCTTTACATGCATGTGAACTTGAGTAACATCCAAATCTTAATCCATAGCATTTAATATGATGCATACCTTTGCAGCTATAACAGCTTGAACTCTTCTGGGAAGGCTTTTCACAAGGTTTAGGAGTGTGTTTATGGGAATTTTTGACTGTTCTTCCAGAAGCGCATTTGTGAGGTCAGACACTGATGTTGGACGAGATGGCCTGGCTCGCAGTCTCCTCCCTAATTCATCCCAAAGGTGTTCTATCGGGTTGAGGTCAGGACGTTGTGCAGGCCAGTCAAGTTCTCCCACACCAAACTCGCTCATCTATGTCTTTATGGGCCTTGCTTTGTGCACTGGTGCGCAGTCATGTTGGAACAGAAAGGATCCGTCCCCAAACTGTTTCCACAAAGTTGGGAGAATGAAGTTGTCCAAAATGTCTTGGTATGCTGAAGCAATAATAGCTCCTTTCACTAGAACTAAAGGGCCAAGCCAAACTTGGTGATGTAAGGCTTGGATGCATCTGCTTAGCCATGGAAACCAATTCCATAAAGCTTTGTACGCACTGTTTTTGAGCTAATCTGAAGGCCACATGAAGTCTGGGGGTGTGTAACTATTGACTGTGGAGAAAGTTGGCA
The DNA here is from genome assembly GCA_030014215.1 of Clariallabes teugelsi. NCBI lineage: Eukaryota > Metazoa > Chordata > Actinopteri > Siluriformes > Clariidae > Clariallabes > Clariallabes teugelsi. The sequence continues at coordinate 8,000,187 of JAQMYG010000035.1, forward strand.
ACCTCTGTACGGGGATGCTGACCCCGCTCTGTGATTTTACGAGGCCTAACACTTCCTGGATGAGTTGCTGTCGTTCCCAATCACTTCCACTTTGTTATAATACCACTAATAGTTGACTGTGGAATATTTAGTAGCGAGGAAATTTCACAAGTAGACTTGTTGCTCTTGTTTGCACATTCGCACATGCACTTTATGTTGTCTGTAAAAAATGTTTTTTTTTTTAATGTAGATTAATGTAGATTAGATCTTCCTCTCTGGGTTAGCTAGTTAGTTTAATTCATCTTCTATACCGCTTTATCCTCTATTCAGGGTCGCGGGGACCTGGAGTCTATCCCAGGAGGCTTAGGGCACAAGGCGGGGTACACCCTGGACAGGGTGC
>JAQMYG010000035.1:8006481-8026923 GCA_030014215.1 Clariallabes teugelsi
TAACAAAACTGACTTCAGGGCCACCGTAAGAACGCCATATTTGAAACCACAATAATGTTTGCACATTCATACACACATGAATCTACCGCTACTACAGTACTTCCTGTATATCAAACAAAACGGAAAACAAATTCAAAACCAAATCAACAAATCCGAAAACAAAATAACAAAAACAAAACAACAAAAAAGGTTTTGATATTTTGTTTTTGAATTAGTTGTTTAGTTTTTTTCCATTTTGTAAATTTCGTTTTGAATTTGTTATTTTGTTTTGGGTTTTGTTATTTTGTTTTCAATTTTGTTAATTTGTTTTGCACTTCAAGGCCACCGTAGGTTGATAGCAGTCGCTGACAGGACAAGTAAGAATCGGAGATGACCAAATTAGGAGAGAAGACTTTATTTGATTTTTCTGACCTCAGTGTATATATACACCAATCAGCCATAACATTAACATTATCACTTATATATCAATAAACTGGTGATAGGATCATGGGCACCCAATGCTCATTTATACAGTACATGCTGGGAGCAAAGTCTAGCCTGTCTAGTCCAGTTCTCACCCCCCACAAAAGAAAGCCACCAGAACACCCAAGGCCCTTTTCCACCAAGATGTTCCAGGTGCTAGTTGATGTCTGCTGCTCGTGCCAGTTCAGTAGCGAACCTCCTCAGAACTGGCTTTGTTTTTCCACGGGTTAGTAATGCAAATCTCGTGATCGTCTCTTATACTTTCCCAGCACTGTTAGCAACGGCAATGCTATTTAGCGGCAAAAAAGAAATACAAGCGGCAAGCACAAGAACAACTTGGCTTTGCAAGCTGTTCTCCTGGCTTTATCCTTACTAGGATCATTTGAGCTTCCCATAGCATTTTGAGTTCTTTCCTGTCACACACTTTTAATTGGTTGTGATAATCCCTTCCCCAGCCCCTGACGTAAGCGGGTCTTTGTTCTAACCCAGTAAAGTGTTGGGGTCGCCTTGTAACCAGTTTTTCCACTTTTTTAACTGGTTTGAAATTGGGCACCAGCTCCAAACTCTCCGGGACTATCTCCGGAGCCGCCTTGGTGGGAAAGGGGTACCGGTGCACTACAACCCGCCGCACACAGGGCACAGCCCACAGCCCACACCACCCAAGGAATATATTGACAATGTTCTGACACCACAGCGCACCCCAGGGGTCTCGTGGAGTCATACACAGATGGGCCGGAGCAGCCTACGAGGTGCAAAGACACTTTGGGTTGTAATGTTTCGGCTGATCGGTGTATACATACACACATTAACTTACTTTGTATTGATTATTTCATAGAATGAAAAAGAGGAATTTCTATTTTACAAAAAAATAAATAATTAGTTTCTAGAGACAGAACTACATTACCAGATATAATACATTCCCTAGTAATAATTGCATCATCTCACCTTCCCATTGTAAATAGATCCAGTTTTTATAGTGCTGTAGTCAGTCACATTTTTGTATCATGATGTTTTTCCACTATCATGAGGAGCTTTCTATCCTTTTTTGATTGACAGGACTAGTTACCCCTGGCTAATGGACCAGACTAAATTGCTTTATTAGTCTTAAGACCAGATGCAGTGTTGTCTGTTCCATATCTCAGATCAGAAATGAACACACCCTTCTTTGGGTCTCAATACTACCCCAGGTGCACTGACAGAGACAGGAAAATATCTCCTGTTTAGCCAGACCTACAGGTACGCACAACTAACGCAAGACAGCAGCGCAGTCGTCCTGTCTCTGCACACAGCAGCTGCTCGAAGGTTCACCGAGGTTGAAAGCATCGATTCGCCGCTGTGCTTTTCCGCCAGCGGATGGAAGACGCTGTCAGCAGGCTTGTGCCTGGATGTAGGATGAACTGACTGCAGCTATAAATAAAGGTGGAGCTGTAGAAAGGTGGACATTTTGGGAGTTAGCGGTGATTTATCACTGTTGTCCCCGTCTGCTTTTGAGAACACGATCATGATAAGTGGCTTTGTGTTTTCGGGTTTGTATTAATTTACCTGACAGGAAATACACATGCACAGACATACAGTCCAGGCACTGTCTATAATGCGCTGAATTATAGAACAAAGCAGGAAAACTCCAGAGAGGACGGTCTTTGCAGATAAAATTTTTGGACGAGTTCCCAGGTGGGAATATTTTGCATAATTGTCATGTGATTGAATGGGGTACATATTTAAAAATAAATAAATAAATAACAACACCTCAAGCTTTGTGAGGGAAAACAGGCTTAATCAGTTTCTTACAGAATGCTGAATAAATAATCTGCAGCTTGTCAGATAAATACAGCTCCAGATTTATTTCCCCTATTTGCTGCTATAATAACCTCCACTCTTCTGGAAAGGCTTTCTACTAGATCGTGGAGCATCGCTGGAATAAATGGCAAGTGAGGACTTGCCATTTATTTCAGACACAAAAGCAATGGTGGGGTCGAGTCGGTCTTCAATTTTGCTCCAGAGGTGTTTGGAGGAGGTTGAGGTGAGGGATCTGTCTGTAGGTCGCTCAAATCCTTCCCCTTCAGCTTTGGCGTTGCAAGTCAGCTCAGTGTGTCATGCTGAAACACTGGAAGGTTGTAATGCTACCGCATGCACTGACATTTTACAATTATTATCAATTATATACAAGTTAACACGACGTCACATATATGTGAGGACGTCGGGTGTCCACATACTTTTGACCATGCAGAGTATATCTCATCTGGAATAATTCACTAATTGCTTCAATATACAAATACGCCCCTGTTACAGTTGATTGCCAGTGAAGCCTCCGTTGTTGTTGCTTAAAAATGAGCTCTTTGGTGGACTGGGCATTTGGAAATGTGAGCTTCGGATAAATTATGTTGTTATAAAAATTGGTATTTGATATTACTTTACATAAAATGCACACCCTGCAGCACTGTTGTACAAAAATGATTAGGGAAACATTAATGAATACGAATCATAGTGGTGTGGAGTATTACTACGAGGGGGCATTCGAGTTTCTCGCGAATGGAGCCATAAAACCGATTGACATTTACAAAAGACTTCAAGCACAGAACGGTAATGAGACTCTTAGCTGCAGTAAAACATTCGAATGGTGCAAACGCTTTGAAGAAGGCGGTATGCCCGTGAATGACGAGGTCCCCTGAGGCAGAGGTGGCTCGGAGCTCACTGCAGTCGTTCTTGTGAACATTCCGTGAGTAGAACGCTTGATTGTTGAAAATAGACGAATAACCTGTCGGAACCGTACTCACACATTGTAGAACCTCAACTGGGAGTTATCGTAATCTCCAGTCGCAGTCCTAACCTCGTTCTAAGCCATTTCCACATGTTTGGGTCATTCAAGGTGTTCCTGGGAGGCCAGCGTTTCTAATGGGAACCAAGATCATGGTTCCTGTGTGCTGAGATACTTTCTGTCCAATCACCGGTGAAATGCTGGGATAAGTCCATTAGTGTAGCAGGGGATTTTATATACAGTGTAGGGAGAAATAAAGGGGTTTTTTAACTCTCATAACTGTATTCTGTTCCAGTTGGACACCCATCGTAAATAAGTGGTACTGGTACATGGTACCTAACGTGACGTGTTGTATCTGCAGATAACTCAATGACCATGGAGGCGGGAGCGGAGGCCCAGCAGGGTGCAGACACGGCTGTGGCTGAGACTGAGGCGCAGCAGATCACCCAGGCCCAGATCGCCACGCTCACTCAGGTAACCACGAGCACCACAAGGCTACATACGATCATGTTCTCTTGGTTGGGTGGAGCTTAGCAAATCGTAGCATTTTACCAGAATTTTTTTCTCAGAAGTCAAGCTTAAGCCCAAACTGACTAAGCCAGACGTTATAACACATGTATTTATGGCAGCGTGAGTCCTGAATGCTGGTGTATTCTTATTGCTGTGTGTAGGTGACTGTGGGAGCAGGGCACGCCACCGCCACCGCCCCCACCGTCACCCTGGTGCAGCTGCCGAACGGGCAGACGGTTCAGGTGCACGGAGTGATCCAGGCAGCTCAGCCCTCGGTCATCCAGTCCCCGCAGGTGCAGACGGTCCAGGTGAGTCTCTTCTGCTAATGATTTCAGTGTGAAGAAAAATCAATTGGGATGGAGACTATAGTGTGGGCCTACTGATCAGAAGGTCTCGGGTTCAAACCCCAGCACCCACAAAGCTGCTACTGTTGTGCCCTTGAACAAGGCCCTTAACTCTGAACTGCTCGTGGGATGAATGTGAATCGCTCGGGATAAGTGCGTCTGCCAAATGACATAAAATGTTTAAAAAGCTTTTGGCTAGAGCGAGAGAGAGGACGAGTTACATTATTAATTTTGGATGAAGTACTCTTCAATCCTAATGCTGGAACGACTCATTCGAGATGCTTCACAAGTACCTTTTGTGGCATTACTATAAATAGCGATGGCGCTGGTGGTAATTGGTGTTTATGCAAGCACACTTAATGCGACTAACGTCGCAAAAATTGTATGTTTTGGTCAGATCTCTACAGTAGCAGAGAGCGAGGACTCGCAGGAGTCCGTGGACAGCGTGACGGACTCTCAGAAGCGCAGGGAGATCCTCTCCAGACGTCCTTCTTACAGGTATGTGGAAGCACAGTGGCGTTGCTGTTATCTACACATCTCGGGGTTGTGTGTCCCGAGGCTGATGTCGCATTCGCTTTCTCCTGGCACACAGGAAGATCCTGAACGACTTGTCGTTGGACGCACCAGGAGTAGCAAGGATCGAAGAGGAGAAATCTGAGGAGGACGCTGCGCCTGCCATCACTACAGTTACCGTGCCAACCCCCATTTATCAGACCAGCAGTGGCCAGTACAGTAGGTTTCAGTCTCATTACTGACTGTACATCTGTTATTGTACACATTGACAATGTTGGACTGTTCACACTGTGTACCTCTCTGTATCTTCCAGTTGCCATCACACAGGGCGGAGCCATCCAGCTGGCCAATAACGGCACAGACGGCGTGCAAGGGCTGCAAACTCTGACCATGACAAATGCGGCGGCTGCACAGCCAGGCACCACTATCCTGCAGTACGCCCAGACAAGTGACGGGCAGCAGATTCTGGTGCCCAGCAACCAAGTCGTAGTGCAGGGTAAGCTGCTCTGACACACAAACACACACTTACAAGTTACAAGAGAAACACACTAGTCTAACGTTCAGCTGTCCTAGACCAAGCAGAATGCTTTTCCTTTAAAAGATGTTGATGTTTGATAAAATAACTGATTATACCTTCACGCTTTTCGTCCTCCAGCCGCTTCGGGTGATGTTCAGGCGTATCAGATCCGCACGGCAGCAGCGAGTACCATCGGCCCCGGGGTGGTCATGGCCTCATCGCCTGCCCTGCCCAGCCAAGGAGGCGCCGAGGAGGCCACGCGCAAACGAGAAGTGCGCCTCATGAAGAACAGGTACAGGCTTTAGTTAATGAAATCCAGCCCTGATGTACACTATACTTGTGTGTCCTCTAGGAGGCACTGTTACATGAAAAAAAGATATATTACACAATATTATACAGCAAAGAAGGGACATGTTCATATTTCATTGTGGGAATAATAAATAAAAGATAATACAGGCATACTTTTGTTTTTTAAGAATTGCATGACAAGTTATATATCAAGTGAATTCTCAGGTACGTGGCAACCAGTCAGCGTTTCCTCGACACACAGGACCAAAGATACGCACAACGTGTAGTTAGCACATGAGCGCTGACCTATAAAGTTCAAAACAGTTTCTACCAGAACAAGATTGAAAAAACATATTCTGCAAGACAAAACCAGTCTAAAGTGCACCTAAAGAATCTAATGTAAAATCTTGTTCTTTTGGCCAAGACCATGCTATAATGTGATGTAATGTAATTTTATTTATGTAATTATTATTATTATATCCTTTTTTACTTTCCCACAACTCTTATAACATAATATAAAATTGGTTCTAAAAAAACAGCTTAATATTTGATATGAATCAGCCACTGATATGGCAATAAATCCTAATGCAAACAAGCAAACCTATAAAGTTCAGTGTCCGACACACACACCCACAAAAAAAGTCACCATTTCAGGAGGGGGAAGTTATTAGTCTACATCAAGCAAAGAAAACAACTAAGGAATTAAGTTAAGAACTGTCCACCACATTAGTAAAACCTGGAAGGGTAGTACTGAACCGTCAAAGGTCACAAAAAATGTGTTAATTGGAAAAAAAAATCATGAATTAAGATCATTTAAACGCTTAAAGTTGCATTTTGAAAAAAACGTAGTGGAAATCACTGTTTAAGAGTGAAAGTAAGAGCATTTCCACACAGTGTGATACAAAATCACACTAATGGGACTAAACAGCTGTGTGGCCAAGTGAAAACCACTTGTTAATTAGACTAATCAGAAAAACCAGTGTACATCAGGCATCATTGTTGTCATTATTATTATTATTATTTTTTTTTTTTAAGGCTTAGAAAGTCATAAAGATTTGAATTTGGAGCAAAGTAAAAGCTCATGTAGTCTGATGAGTTCAGATTGACCCTATTCCCCAGCTGTGGAAACTTTTTTGTTTGTGACTTCTTTTTTTTGTGCCAGTCAGAGTCATAGGACTTGAGTATGATCTGCAATTTTTGTTTGATTACACTTTCATAATTAATCATAATGTTTATGACTAATGCATTTTGGCTTCAATTCACATTAAACACGAAGGGCTATAATCTCCCTAAACAGGTTTTGGACAGAGAATTGTCATTAATACACACTGATTTGGGCTCTTTCTTTCTCTGCAGGGAGGCGGCCCGAGAGTGTCGCCGGAAGAAGAAGGAATACGTGAAGTGTCTGGAGAACCGCGTGGCTGTGTTGGAGAACCAGAACAAAACCCTCATTGAGGAACTGAAAGCTCTCAAAGACCTGTACTGCCATAAATCCGAGTAACTTCATAAGTCCTCATTCTTCCACTCGTCCTAGGTGGACTTCGGTGTACATGTACAGAGACTGTGTGTGAGGTCTTCCTGGAAGGAACGCATGTTTTCTAAATATACTTTTAAAAAAGAAATGAAAAAAAAAAAACTCTTCAGACTGCCTGGAAATTCCCACGAACACACTGGGGCATGAAACCCCATGGCCAAAATCTCCGCACCAACGGATCATGTCTTTACAAATAAATCGGGTCAAGGTGTTCTAGGACTTAAATAACTCCCCGATTTACTTTTCTCCTGCCCCCGGGTTTGTTGGAAAACACATTCATGTGTTGCTTCAGAAACAAGTATGAAATGAGGGAAGTTTTTATCAAATCTGAATAACTTGTAAAAGGTGCAAACAACTCCTTTATACTATTTAAATATCTCTAATCATCTCTGGATGTCAGTTGGAACGAGAAACATTTTTAAGCATCAGATTTTGAGCTATATTTGTCTGACTGTTACTAATATTAAGTGTCAATCTTTTGTTTTTTGCCTACCTAAACATATTTTTTACTGTAAAATATTGTTAAATTTACTTTTGCCTTATAAAATAACTGTATGAAATCAGATCAAGAGAATTTAAGGCATTTATAAATAAAAATATTTGTACTATCGATAGGAAACTAATTCTAGTCACGTACAATCGGATTTTAGTTTGTAACTGCGTTTTTGTTAAGAAAGAAGCCGCGCTTCTAGGTAATAGCGATCCACTGCACTGGATCAGGCTTCTTCAATTGTTTTGGAAATTAAACTTCTTCTAAATCATGTTATTTTGCTCCTGGTTCCCTGTCCCCTTCAAAACAGGAAAAAACATTCCTCAGTGTCACATTTTCTAGAATTTAGACGCCCTCTGAGTCAAACCATATTTGCTTCAAGCTCTGGTGCATCCGAGGGCGGATTGTCAAGAGGGCGACACGAAAAGGGCGAAGGCTGATGCGTTTAATATGTGCAGTTTGGAATAGCTAGGTTTTCAGTGTATGCCGTAAGAGTACAGAGGATGCTAGTGTGTTGGGTTGAATTCAAGGCTATAATGGGATGTTGTATATCAGTAAGGCTGCTTCTGTTCCACTCAAGCACAAAGTGTGACGGTGGGCTTAATAATTCGGGCATTTGGGTTGCATAGAGAGTGAATAGATACAATTTAATATTATAAAGATTTTTAAATGTCACGGATTCTTCTGCCATTTTTTTATATACACAAATATGTTAACTTTTGCTTTTGTCTCGAGCGGTTAAACTAATGAATAGCATACTGTATTATAAGTATTATTATCTGTCATTACAGCATGTTTAAACTTGTTTTGTATATCATTTTTTAAAAACTTTGATATCACTATGGTTATTTTTGCATTACGTCACAATGGATATGGATTTGATGTCTTTGTATTTAATGCATCAACACATAAATAGAGGGTACAAATATATGTTGTTAGTCTATCATGACTGTTGCATTTTTGGCAGCTATTTCATATAAAACAAGTGTGTGGAAAATATGTCATTTCTCTCTGTTTCTTTTTTTTGGTTTGTTTCCTGAAATGTTCTAAAATATTAAGCAGAGGTTTGACATGATGATCAAACGAGAGCCAGTGCTTTTGTCTGGTTTTCAGCACAGCTGTGATGCGGTCGTAGGCACGAGGAGGCCCAAATAGTCGTGATGATATCCAGCACAACAGCACGACCTTGATTGTGATATTGCTTTTATACAATAGTTCCACAAACAATTTATCATCAACAGATTATCGAACCGCCACTGACGGAGTTGGCGACTGACAGTTAGTGTAATTAACAGGGGTGAATAAACCATGGTGGTGTTGGACAGTGCTTTAAATCTCATATGTTTCTCTTTAGCGTATTTCCCGCTTTAGAATATCAGCTCCGTTAACTTCCTGGTTCTATGGTTGAATCCTAAATAACATTAAAAAAAACAAACAAGTGCTTTATGTAGTGTGTATAATCCACTTGTCCCACATACGAAGTAGTACCCTTAATCAGGGATTAGGGAGGGATTTGCGATACGGCCTTCGAAACAAATTAGAAGTAAATATTAAAGAGACGAAATGTGTAGGATGAAATTACATTGCCAGTTGTGTTTTCTTGCTGGAAGTGCCTCTGTGACTGGTTTTGAATGTGGGTTTTGGCAGGCAGTTGCTCTCCTCTCAGTATTGCAGCTCATGAGACCTACTTTTACTCAGACAGTAAATTAACAGTTGTAATTAATGGTTATTAGGTCACCTGGGACACAGAGATTCTGCATATAGTTAAACGTCCCAGTGCGGTTACCGTCTGTTATCATCACTCATAGAATGCGTCTCGTCCAATCAGATCACTCAGTCAGAGCTAACTGTTGTGAAAAAGACCAAAATCAATGGCATGTATCAGACTTGATACTTCTTCATCTGATTGTAGTTTCATAGAATTTATTGTACATCCGCTGAATAAATTCTCTCTGTCGTTTAATTAATAACACACATACGAAAAAGGGGAAAAAACATCCAGCTTGGCATGTTCCTAAAAACCGTCCTTCATCATTCATGAGGGCTTTCCCCATGTCAGTTGTCTTACATCATCTCTTCCGACTGACTCTAAATAAGCATCTCCTCAAAAAAAAATTCAACACATTACCGATTACACGTTTTCTTTTTCATCCGTTTATCTGGAGCATCTGCCGTAGAGTTCCCCACTTTAGTTACTACAAAAAAAATGGAAATGTGTATTAATATAATCCTTTGATTCACCTCCTGTCAGTGCTGCTCTAATATATAATAAATCATCACCTCTGGAATTCAGCAGTGCTGCAGTATAATCGAATATATCAAAGCTGGTTTCATCTGGCACTCTTCTGTGGTTTGTGCCCAGGAATGCCATTTACCACAAGATCAATTTTATTCGAAGTAGAAATCCATCACTGAGAAAACTGACAGATAGGGGTATTATCCATGTGTCATGCTTTCGGGGCTTGATTTACACACAATGATTGATTGCGTAACAAATAAGACAAGAAAACCAGTATATTTAAATTCTAAGTAAACAATGCCGTCTTATCCCAAAAGCATAACTCTGATGGTTCATGTTTTATCACCGAGGAGCGAACTTATTACAGCTTACTGCCCCAAAGCTGCCGTGGTTTGCTCTTTCTCCCCACAGTTTGCAGTAATGCTTGGCTCAAGCATGGCTTCTTTTTTTTTTTTGAAGTAATCTCTCACCAGCAGGCTTTCGACAATATAGATTTGAGCTCTTGCCAAAAAAAAAAAAAAAAGGAAGGAAAAAGCATATGCAATGTGACACAGAACACCTTGAACCCGGTCTCATCCATAAAACCAATTATTTTCTGACAGGTGAACACGCTGGAGCCTGCAGACAGGGTTTCTCCGCTCTGCCAGAGAAACAGTTCAGCCCCTGTAGATAAAGATTACATAACTGAACTTACTGTAGGGTAAAGATGCCACTTCTTCTACATTTCACTAGTGGCTTTTTTCTTTTTTCTTTTTGCATTTCTCCACATTGATAATCACTGATATGATATTGTTTGTTATTTACCATATGATTATTAATATTAGATTTTCCCAGAATTCATTTTAGGTCTTGATTTTCTATACCGCTTATCCTATACAGGGTCACAAAAGGCCTGGAGCCTATCCCAGGGGACTTGAGACATTAGCCAGGCTACACCAATCCAACATGTGCCAGTCCATCACAGGGCATGCAAGCACATACGCACACACTATGCCAATGCACTATTCTGCATGGCCTGTGGGAGGAAACCCTCCAAGCACGGGGAGAACAAGCAAACTCCACGCACACAGACCTTAGGCGGGACTCAAACCTGGACCCTGGAGATGCAAGGCCACAATGCTAAACATTACACCCCCATGCTACCTTTGTTTTGTACCAGTCTAATACTTTTCAAAAACCTTTCTGTATTTGAACTTTTGAGGGAAAAAAGGGTTTTAATGTCCTTATTATTATCATCACCAGTGGGTCTCAATTAAATACATTCATTTATCTTCTATACCACCTATACTCTGTACACCTGTACTCAGGGGGGCCTGAAGCCTATCCCAGGAGACTTAGGGCATAAGGCAGGGTACGTCCTGGACAGGGTGCCAATCCACTGCAGGGCGCACATACACACCACGGGAATGGTTTTGGAATGGTAATTAACATAATCTGCATGTTTTTGGACTGTGAGAGGAAACCAAAGTACCCGGAGGAAACCCACCAAGCACGTGGAGAACATGCAAACATGCAAAGGCAGAAATCAAACGACCTTGGAGGTGCGAGGCCACAGTGCTAAGCACTTCGCCACCATGCTGCCTATGTTTTCTACCACTCTAACTGTTATTAAAAACCTTTCTATATTTTAACTTAAGTTTTTTTAATGACTTCATTATCATCTTCAGTGGGTCTCAATTAAATACAGTAATAGCAAAAAATAATGAAATACAGATTCGACTTCATTTAGACTGTAATTATAACCATATTGTGATTTTTTTTTAAATGTGTGCTTAATCGAATTTGATTAATGGTCTGGCATATTTATTAGAAAGTCATGCTGCTGGCTGTTTAATAACCAGTCACACTTCTACCCTATTTTTGCATCATTAGATCTGTAAATTTAGATGTGGTCTAAAGCAGCACTAGATATCATTAATCAGCACAGACAGACCTGATGAGTGGACAGCACATGGACTAAAATAAGAATCAGTGAGGTTGATGCCAGAGAATGTTTCACACTATTACATGAATACATGATATATAATGACAGCGTAATGAATTGCTACACATTTAGATGAGTAGATAGCTTCCTAAGATTGGCCGCTGATAATATGACACCATGTTCACCTCAATCGCATATAATGCTGAAATAAGGCATAAGATATTAATCTTAAATAAAAGTGTTGTTTGCAAGTCTTGCAAAAACATCCATGCATCCATTATCTATACTAATTATCTCACAGAGGGCATGGGGCACCCTAGTTATGGTGCAACCAATCACAAGGTACAAGCACACATACTCACACACTACTGGCAATTTGGAAACACTGTGAAATCAGTCTGTCTGTAGGAAGAAACCAGTGTACCAAAAGAAAACCCACCAAGCACGGGGAGAGTATGCGAAGATTCGAACCTCCAACCCTGGAATGTCAGTAGTAGTGTAATTTCTCCAGTCCAGAAGGGACCACCTACCCGGCACATTTCAGTGTTCTTTCTACTCTACCCACTCATGGCCACTTTTTCAAGGAAAGGCTGTGGAGCTGGGGGAAAACTTAAATGTGTAGGGCAGGTGGTCCTCCAAAACCAGAGTTGAGAACCACTCATCATTATATTCGTGCAATTAGTTACAGCTGTACACTGAAGATGGATCTACTAGTGCAATGGGTCTCAACTCCGGTCCTGGAGGACCCCCGTCCTACACATTTAACTGTTTCCTCCCGGCACACCAAATTTAACTAATCACCAATTAACAGTCTTTTCTGAATTGAAGTGTGTGTTGTAGAGCAAGGACGAAGTGCAGGACAGGGGGTCCTCCAGGACCAGGACTGAGAACCACTGAGCTAGTGTAAACATGTTATTCAAGACCCAGTCGGCTCCTTGAGTCAGCTCATTTAGGTGGACTTTAAAAGAAGACTCGTCTCCGTTGTAGGGTTTTTGTTTGTTCATCCATCTTCTATACTACTTTATGCTACATACAGGGTCTCAAGGGGGAATCGAAATCAACCCTCCCATTTTATCCGGGCTTGGGACTGGCACTGCATCCAGTGGCTGGGGTTTGGGCACTGGCTGGGAATCAAACCCGGGCCTTCCGCATGGCAGGCGAAACACCTACCACTGAGCCACCAGTGCCCTATCTCCTTAAAAAAGTCCATATCTTTAAAAGGTACTCACTGTATGCACACGCTTTATGGCAAAATTTATTGTTAAAATATATTTTTAAAACATGCAATATAGTGTCTTATAAGGAAAAGGTGATTAGGAATTTCACAAAACAACATCAGTCTTACAAGCACTTTGGAAAATGAGATGGTCTCTGGTCAAACTAACAGTTGCTGTGAAAAAGTAATTGCCCCCTTCCTAAATTATTTATTTACTTTTTACAAACTTGTCAGACTTGTCACACACAAATACAAGTAAATACAAAATGCAGTTTTTAAATTATTATTTCATTTATTAAGTGAAATAAGCTGTCTCTATGTGAAAAAGAAATTGCCCCCTAAACCTAATGACTGGTTGTGCCACCCTTGGAGGTAACAACTGCAATCAAGCTTATATGATCACTGGAAATGAGTCTTTCACATCTCTGTGGAGGAATTTTGTCCCACTCTTCTTTGCAGAGAGTTTTCAGCATGAACCAGATGACGGGTTCAACTAATAAGATCCCTAAATGTAGAGTTTAGGGGCGAAAGGGTGGGTTGTATTTTTGAATGGCGGAGATTTCATCCAATAATAGACACGATTCTGGTTTTGTTATGATTAGCCGGCCAATAGGAATTGATGGAATTTTAAAGGAGGCGGTTCTTTCTGGTTTCGGTGGCGGAACAGATGGCGGAGACGGGCAGCGGATTGCGATACTGGCCGGTGGAGTGGAGGAGGGGATAACCAGCGGGGGGCTAAATAAAGACTCGGGTGCGAGAAGTTTAACTTCGGGCAAAAGAGAAAAGAATACGAGTGGTATCTCGTCACAGGAATACCGGGAGTTTGTCCATTCATTCTTTTTCCGGAGCGGAAGAGCAGCCCGCGGGTGGTGTGGGGCTGAGCCCAGGCCTCGGCGCCGACACTCGGGGGAGGGATCCGGGACCGAGCCCCGACTCTGAACCAGACTTTACCGGTTGGAACTAGCTGGCACGGCGCGAATAACTGACGTTACATATATACGGTTTGTTGATCAACGGATCCAGCGCGCGACTCAGAACTTCCCTGTCAGTTACAGGGACAGACTAGCCTGCTAGCTCGGAGGCTAACTGACCTCCCATTCAGACATGTTGAGCAGTTAGCTAGCTGAATTAGCGTCTCGGGCTAAATGAATAACAATGGGCAGATTAGCTAGCGACACTTTAGGGAGCTCTGCAGGAAACTGACATGTAGCCGCGAGTTTTTTTTTAATGGATTTTAGGATTAGACGGTAGTTAGATAACTTTGCGTTAGCTCTGTGTGTCTGAGTGGTTTTGGTAGGTCGTTAGCTGGATTAAGTTAGCCAGCTGTGTTAATCCAGAGTGCCGCGCGCGCGCCCCCGTACCCTGTCCGAATGAGAGCGCGCGCTGTCGCAGTCACACGCCGGAGACACGCGCCGTTCCTCATGCTGTCCGGTCCACCGCACTAAACACTGACTGACTGTCCGTCTGTTCCGCGAGCACCGAGCCGAGTGTACCCGGTCCCTGAGCTCCGTCTCGCGGGGTTTGTAGCGGCGCCGCTGATGTGCGGAGTGCGCGCGGTGTGAATTACACAGGAACTGGCTCTGGGGCTCGGCACTGAGCGCGGTGCATCATGGGGAATACGGTGTCTTGCTGCGTGTCTCCCAGCGGAAGTCCCAAACTCCCGCGGCCCACCGAGCGCCTCGAGGACTACCAGATTAACGCAGACCTGAGTGAAGACACCGGGCCGTACTTGCAGCACATCAGCGACCGGGAACTGCCCGATGGTACGTACCGACTTACCCAGTTGGGTCTGGTGCTGATTCACCCCGACAGGTCTGGTACTGATTGACACTGACACTGACAGGTCTGGTACTGATTCACCCCTACAGGTCTGGTACTGATTGACACTGACACTGACAGGTCTGGTACTGATTCACCCCTACAGGTCTGGTGCTGATTGACACTGACACTGACAGGTCTGGTACTGATTGACACTGACAGGTCTGGTGCTATTCAACATTTACATTACATTTGAGCATTTGGCCGACAGTCCACAGGTCTGGTACTGATCCACCCCACGGGTATGGTACTGATCTACCCCATGGGTCTGATACCGATCTCACCCCATAGCTCCAGGTACTGATTTACACCACATGTCCGGTAGTGATTTCCCATGCATTCTCAGTACTGATTCCTCCCACATGCTTTGTACTGACCACAGGTCAGGAACCAATTTACCCCACATGTCTGGTATTGTAGTGCCCCACTAAATACTGCTTTACCCCACAGACTGCATTACTCCATGTAAATTTCAAGGGACTTAATGATGTTTTGCTTTTTAATCATGAAAGCACCAGTATCGCACAGTCTGTTCTCATTACAGTCATCGAAGCAGTTTTACACTCGAGGCCCAGGACCTGAGCAGCAGAGCATCACTGATCATACTTGAGCTGCGTTCATGGAGTCTGGCGATTGTTCATTTAAATGTGACACATCTAGTAAACGACTCATTTCACAAAGATATTTTCGAATCCCTTTTTGAATCCCGTTGTCTGTTTGTTTATTTCTGATCTGCTCCAGTGTTTCGATTTTGTTTTCTTCACTAACTTTACCCTTTAATACTGCTTGTGCATCGTTGCGCAAAAATCTAATTCGACACGTCTATACTCTTTCCCGGTAATTTATCAGCTTGTGTTCATGCACGAGCCCTTCCTGTCATTTCCACAAGAGGTCTTGTTGTAGTAGGTTGTTGCATGCATTTCACATAACACTTTTGCAAAGTTAAAATAAGTCACAAATGAATCAGGTGATGTTTTGGATTACGGTTTAGGAACACAACAGAACCAACACTGAGCTACTGGGGGACATCAGATCGTAGGCTTTCAGAAATCACCCATAAGAAAGGGGGCTTCTTATATGAAGATGCACTTATAGTTTCCCACTGGAGCTGTTTGCAGAATTTATGACTGTTTGTTTTGCCACATTGGCCAGCCCCCCAGTGGGGGATGCACATTCCAAACTTAGCACTGAGTTTAAACACACACAGCCGTGCATGTGGCATTCATGAGTACAGTTGCTGTAGGTCATGTGTGATAAGGGCATTCCAGCTTGTTCCCTTGAGATAGCAAGAGAAGAACTGGAACGTGCAGTGAACCGGGCAGGACACTCCAATATCTGCTATTCTTGACATTCCAGTGAAGTTGGTCATGGCTACACCCTCCATCCCTCCCTCTGTCCCGGAGAATCGGCTGGAATAGATACGTCAGCTACGATGGCACAGGATGTGGAATGCAAGACCAGAGTTGTGCGCTCACTCGGCTACTAAGACTGGCTTCGGATCACTGAGGTTATTTATACGGTCGCCTTGGTGAGCTGGAGAAAGCGTTTTACTCAGTGAAGTGTGCCCATGCCCAGCATACCTGGCAAGTTGAACCCGGGCATCTCTTCTTCTTCTTTTTCTTCTATAAGTGTGCCCCGCTCCAATGCTCTGGGGTTATTTTTGACACGGCCGCACGGCGCTCCCAGTCTAGCACACTCAGCTGTTGGAAGATTGACCCTTTTTGAATCAAGTCGTCCGTGCCAAATACGGCTTAAGCGTGAGATTGTGGTCAGACATCTGAACCACAAACATGTGTTCATTAGCAATACTGACATCCCGTCCTAAATAGACTATAGTTACAAACGCAGTGCTTTAACGTCTTGCTGCTCTGTTCACGTTCGAACAGCAGACCCGGGAAATAAAGCTTGGGTATGGATGGGGGTAGACGTGTCCATGACACGTGCGTATGCAGTTTAACACTACAAATGAACAGAAATGCATCCCAGAGTCTTGCCAGGTTTGCATTTACTCAATTAAAAAAGTTTGTATTTATTTATTTATTTTAAAATATTTGGGTTCACAGCCCTGTGGTTTGTTAGAGCGGTGTTTAACAGCATATGATCGCCACACTCCTGTCAAACGTCAGCCAAATGCAAATTAGGTTAGTTTTTTTTTTTTCTTTCTTTTTTGGTAAAAGCACACAAACAAATGTGATCGGCTAAGCAAAAGCTGCACATAATCATGTAAGAATCGCATGACTATAAATACATATAGCTTTCATTAAGAGATCTGAGCATCTGTCAGTTTAATTAGAAAACCATCCAGTGGCTAAATATAGGCTCCTGAGGCTGGATTTTATGTGGTATTATGTGACTTTTGGCAGATTTGGCAACCCTGCTACTAATCATTATGTTTAAAAGTCGTACCTGAAAAAAAAAATGAAAAAAAAAAGCGACACCTTGTTCATATGCGAAAATATCCTCTTTTTTTGCCTCGTGATCTTCGTCAGAGATGAAACAGTAGCAAACACTAAACAAGCATGCTAAGTGAAGATACAGTATTCGCTTTTCCCGCTGTGCCTTATGAAAGGTCAGAGGTCAGAATTGTCCCGTAGTTCTACAGAGGTTCTCGATCCCATTGATCCACTATTAGTGAAAATTGATAAGTGTGTTTAACAAGTGTCTGTCTTTCACTAATCTCTTTATTCTTTGACATGTGTGAAAGCTATCAGTGTGTGTGTGTGAAAGAGAGAGAGAGAGCGCACGATGAGATTGATCAAATAAGTCAATAAGTAGATTTTAATCTTCTTCAAGCTTTGTAATGTGACTGGTTATATGTCCTTTATCAGCAAGAGTTCACCTCTCACAGCAAAGCACTAAAAGGGAGTAATGATCCGCTGTTGCAGGTCCGTGGGGCATCTGACGTTATATACCAGAACTGGTCATGAAGATATTTTTGAAAAAACATAAATGATATGTGTATCATGGTACCTACGTGCTGATTCGATTCGTATTGTGATATCATGATTTTATAAATATTAGAGTCTATTACAGTTGTTTTATATACGAGTGAAAAATGATCCCTATTCTGGCTATAGAATTTATTTTAATTAACTTTTAGAAAAGGAAAAATACATCTTTTTGAACGGTGAGTCAGAAGTGAATCTTCGTCTTCATGGGGCTGCTTTCAGGGACACACAGGTGAAAGTCCTATAGAGCGAGATCAGGACTATAGGGAGGACGCTTTAACCTAAAAAACGACGTGCATGACGTGTATCTTTTTCCTGATAATGTTCCAATACTGCTCTTTGAGAATCCCAGGAAACTGTGAGCGTTGATGAATTTTCCAGCTGCTAGTTGACTTTTGAACTTTTTCTCAGTTGATGATTGAGGATATTCCCGTTCCATACTCTGCCGTTTACTCTCAGACTCGTAGGGTTGAATCCGTGTCTCGTCACCAATAATGGTGATCTTTAAGAAGCTTTTACCTTCCTTAGTGTATCGGTTTAAATTTGTTTATGCAGATATCCAAACACTTCTGTTCATGCTCCTCCATGAGTTGTTTTGTCACCAGGTTAACCCTCAGACCACGAAAAAAATAAATAAATCACTGCACGCTGCTCTTCTTTTGTGCAAGTCACAAGTGGGGTGTCCGTTTGTGCCTGCACTGAAGTTATAAATGAACTGATGTAACACATTCACACCTGCACAGCAGTGACAAGGGAGACAGGAGCCTTGAACGTTTCAGAAAGCATTTTATCCTGGTCAGGGTTGTTGTGGATCCTGGAGGGGACACCCAGTGGAAACCTAAATAAAAAGAAAACGAACCAATCTGACAGATTAGAAGCGAATCAGAGACACTGGAGATGTGTGAGTGATGCTCACCCACTGTGCTGCTTCATGCGGCGCAAGATTCAATTCAGTTTTATTTGTATAGCGCTTTTAACAATTGACATTGTCGCAAAGCAGCTTTACACACTCAAAAGAATTATTTAAGTGTGTATGAAATGTGAACGTGTATGAATCAAAATGATAAGATTGTCCCTGATGAGCAAGCAAAAGACGACGGCGACAGTGGCGAGATAAAACTCCATGAGATGGCAATAGGAAGAAACCTTGAGAGGAACCAGACTCAACAGGGAACCCATCTTCATTTGGGTGATAACGGATAGCAGGGATTGATCTGCATCATACTGTACGAGACGTTCAGTATAACAGGAGATGTGTTTAAGTTAAAATGGAGTCAAGTTCGTAAGATAGATATGAAGTTCAGAAATCAGTGGTACTTATTTTCTAACTTCCTCAGTTTGTTGTCTCGAGAATTCAGTGCCACTGGAGTAAGACCCGTAACCCTCAGTGCGTCTGCTGGATGTCGTCAGAATAATTTAAATATTTAAGCTTCCACTGTGTGTCTCCCTCTTTTTATGGTCCCGCTTTAGAAAGTAACGGTACTGTGTACTCTCCTCCGGTTCCACAATGCACCCGTTGTGTCGCCCTCCTCCCCTCAGCAGTGCGGCAGAAGCGTCCGTTTCGAGCTGATCCGCCTCGGGCGCTGTCTCAAATCTCACTTTATAATTTTAAGGGTCCAATTAAAGTCTTGAATATTTATCCGAATACATGTGGAGGACAGTCTAGGAGTGTTTTCACATGGTGAACGATAGACATGTAGAAAATTACTGAAGACTTTCTCTTTTTCTCTGTAGAAAACGTGTCTGGTGTTCCTTTGTTTAATTGTATTTACTAAAAAAAAAAAAAAAAGAAATCCCGTATTAATATTCCACTAATGTCTCATTTCACTGAGTGTGTTAAACATGGCTAGTGGATTATACCATGCTGGGGGCAAATACCTTTTCACAGCTCTGTAAATGTACTTGATGTGTGACGAAATGTTTTCCAGTGTATTGCGTCGCAAAATTTTTGTCACTCTGGCAGTGTAAGTGCTTCTGAAAAATATTTTTCATTTACATTCTGGAGAAGATTTGTGTTGAATTTTATTGTTAACACACTAGAGCGAGAAATGTTTTTATTACGTTTTATTATGAAATGATTTGTTTTGTCTTTTGAACATTTCCTTTCTTTCTTTTTTTTTTCTCTCTTGTAGATCTTGCTTTAGAGTCCAATCCTTCAGACCACGCTCGTGCTAGCACCATCTTCCTCAGCAAGTCACAAACAGATGGTGAGTTATCAACAGCTCCCAGCAAACTGTGTCACTCGACTCCGCTCCTGCCATTAAGAATAAAACACAAAAACAGTCTTTGATTGTTATCCTAATGTGGTTTATTTTTAATTATTTACTCTCACTGCAGTTAGTGCTTTACGTTCTGTGTACACGCCACATTTTACTGGCAAGAAACGTTTGACTTGAGCAGAATGGGACGTTGTTTAGTGTACGGGGCAATGGAGCACAGCCTGACTCATATTCACCACTTAAATTATAAAAGCCTCCAAGACGTTCCTCCATACATTCGATTTAAACTATGAAGGAGCAGCTCGTACCTCTACGTCTCATCCATGTTTAGATTGTTATTTCTAAACAACAGCGATGGGAAGCACCAGGCATCTCCCGTACAATATTATCACGGTACCCAGGTGCCGATTCGATTCTATAAGAATCACGATTTTATGAATACAGTCGACCCTGGCAAAGTCTCGGTTCAGACTTCGCAGATTCAGTTTAGAGGTCTGCATTCCCACGTCTGCATTTTTTGCTACGCGGGAATAAATTTACAAACAAAACGCGGTAGCGGTCGGTAACTCTGGTGTACCGTGTACCGTCTAGTTGTTATTTTAAGACACAGAGGTCAGCCTTTCTGTAATAGTTCTTGCAAGAACAGTATTGTCAAGTGCATTTGC
>JAQMYG010000035.1:8031869-8048669 GCA_030014215.1 Clariallabes teugelsi
GTCTCATATACATTACAGCACAGTGAAATTCCTTCTTCGCATATCCCAGTGTAACTGGGGTCAGAGCGCAGGGTCAGACATGATACAGCGCCCCTGGAGCAGATAGGGTTAAGGGCCTTGCTCAAGGGCCCAACAGTGGCAACCTGGTCGATCTGGGGATTGAACCGCCAATCTCCAGGTCGGTAACTCAGTGCCTTGGCCCTCTGAGCTACTTGAGGTTGTAGCAACAACTAATTGTATCTCTAGGTCCTTTGCAGCCTGTTTCAGGGGAAAAAAAACATTTGTTCTCATTAATTCCATTTAATCTACATCATTTAATTCATTTTAATATGAAGAAATGAGGGGAGGCGCGAGACTTCTGCACAGTACTGAATAATGAGAGATAAATGGATAAGAGCGTCTGCTAAAGTCATTTTGTAGATTTTCCTCTCATCAGTTCCTCATAGTTCTGCTCACTCTCGTAGCACTTTGTAGAGTCTGGGAGGGGATGAGAGACGTGACTCTTGGCTCTGTGCTGCAGGTGTATTTGGAGCGGCTCCTGACCTACGCTGAGATGGACATCTGCCCGAGTAACTGGAAGAGAATCGTCCTGGGCGCCATCTTACTGGCCTCCAAAGTCTGGGACGATCAGGCCGTGTGGAACGTAGACTACTGCCAGATCCTCAAGGACATCACTGTTGAAGACATGTGAGTGTGTGTGTGCGCGCGCGCGCGAGAGTGTGTGTGGAGTGCTTGTAGTATAAACAGATAAACAGCACACGCCTACCAGCTTCCCTTTTTTTTTTGTGCCCTGCACAAATCTTGTATAGATCAGATGTACCAGACATTCCTTACAATTTTCTCAAAAAAATTATTGGCACCCTTAGCAGAAATTTCCCTCAGCAGATTGTTGTGTAAATTTTTTTCTCTTCAATTATTAAGCACATTTGGTTTCTAAACCAAAATGATAAAGAAAAATTATTGGCATCTGTGATTTATTTATTATTCCTACAACACATGCAGTTTTTGTGCAAATCCTCTTTTCATAAATATAAGATGAAAATATGAGGCATACTAGTATTAGCTTGCACACCGTGTTCTCTGTTGTGTGTGTGTGTGTGTGCGAGGCCATGTCCCCGTTCTCCTCTCCACCACAACCCCATGCTTCGTCGGCTCTATTTTCATCCTGTCTATTGAAGTTGGCTTTGTGAGTCTCCGTGCCGGTCGGACTCGAGTGCTCTCAGCACCCCTACATAATGGCCCAGGCTCTCGCCCACTCCATTTGTTGCCCCTGGCGACCGGTAGCCCCCTCGCTCTCGCTTTTCCTCCCCATACTGCCCCGCGTATCTTTTCCCTGAAGCATCCGGGCTGCCGTCTCCACGGCGACAGGCATCGCCGCCGTCTCTCAGAAGCACAGAGATGATGAGGGAGAAAAGGGCGCATGTGATGAGGAGAAACAAGGAGAAACACGACTAAATTTTACTTGATCATCTGTAGAGTTCGTTAAGGACAGTGAAGTGAGTGAGTTGTCCAGCTCGGTCTGAATGTCAGTCAGTAATGGCAATGTCAGAATGAAGTCTTGACAAAATCACCAGCCCTCAGAGCAGTGTGTGTGCAAAAAAAGGTGAGCTGAATCAGGAGTGGTAAATAAAACAACAGTGTTCTACTTCACAAAGCTCTGGATCTGACACACTGTCACCTGTGTATTAGGAGTGAATGAATAATCATGACGTGATGTAAATGTTACAGAGCGAACAGTAAGAGGAATACTTTAGCCTTTACTACAACTGACGTGTTGATGTCGAGTGCGTGTTGCTTCATTTCGATTTTCACCAGAGCTATAAGGATAATGGTTACAACCGCTTCTCTCATCTAAAATCTTAAGCTACACTAGCAGTCAAAAGTTTGGACACACCCTCTAATTCCATGGTTGTTCCTGATCTTTTTTTTTTTTTTTTCTACTGAATGCTGAAGACATCCAAAATATGCAATAATCTTCTTTGAACAGTTGATATTAAGATGCTTATGCTCAGTAACGCCTTCATAACGGCTCCGATCCGAGGTGCTGTTTGTAAACTGGTGATTTCTGAGGCTGGTGACTCTAAATGAACTTCTCCTCTGCAGCAGAGGTACGTTTTAGTCTTCATGAGAGTCAGTTTCATCATGGTGTTTAATGTTTAATTGTAAAAACCCTACAAATGCACTTGACACAATACTGTTCTTGCAAGAACTGTTCCAGAACATCTAATCTTCATGTCTTGAAATAACAACTGACTGTTAATTACTTAATGCTATACGTGTTTCACAGAATTAAAACAATCCAGCATTGTTCTAGATTGTAGAAAATAAATCAATAAAGTTGAATTAGAAGTTGTGTCCGAACTACTACTGGAGTGAGTTTTGTTTTTGTTTTTTTCCCTCGTGCAATTCTGTCTTTTAGTTGGAATTAAGCGATAATGTTTCATAAAGAGAAGGTCACTCAGTACAATAATGATTTCTGAAGTAAGTAGATGATGTCTTTATAAAAAGGCTTCCAGACACTTATTTGTCAACCATGTGGTGCCGAACCAAATCTAAAGTGTCAGACGTTCCGGTTGACTGACCGAGTTGTGCATAAGTGGAGAAAGCAGTGCTTTTTTTTTTTTTGTTAAAAATTAATAAATTCTCATCCTGTGTTCAACCCTTTCATCAGGAATGAAATGGAGAGGCACTTCCTGGAGCTTCTGCAGTTCAACATCAACGTTCCAGCCAGCGTCTACGCCAAGTATTACTTTGATCTGCGCTCGCTGGCAGACGACAACAACCTGACTTTCCCCCTGGAGCCTCTGAGCAACGAGCGTGCTCAGAAACTAGAGGTAAGCGACAAGTCAGTCAGTCCATCCGAGCCACCTGTTAGTTACAACTTCAGCTCCATAATGAAGGGAGAGACAAAACTAGGACTAATCAAGCGTGTCATTTTTGCGGTACAGGCGATCTCCAGACTTTGCGAGGATAAATACAAAGACTTCTTGAGCAGAGCGGCCATGAGGAGATCCTTCAGCGCCGACAACCTGGTGGGCATCCGCAGATCCAACGCAGTGCTCTCCTAGAGTTCTCTCAGTCAAGACCACGAGCATCTTCAAACCGTCTCCTTCCTGTCCTCCGGTAGAGATCTCTCACCGGCGCTCGCTCTGCCCTGCAACAACCAATGACCTGTCTACATAGAAACAAAAACTGACTTTTCCTTTTTTTTTTCTTTTCTTTTTTTCTTTCTTTTTGCTTACTATGTAGGCTACTAGCTGTGAACTTTGTCAGTTTTTAATTGAAATCAATTGCAGATGGAGTATTTTAAATAAACACTAATCATGTAAAAATGTTTTCCTGTTTGACGTTTGCTGTGCACGTGACTAAAGATATCTTTGACTAACGTTTTTAGAATTTATAGAATCCGATATCTACTGCGATATAACGCACAACTAGTCTGGTGTTTCAAACGGTTTAAGAGCTGTGTGATGTTTATGCCTGTGGGTTAATCAGGACTTTCGTAAAATGTAGGGCTCACGTCCTTTTTTCCAGCAAAGTAACAGGTGTTTAAGAAAATAATAAATTATGTATTACCTGAAAGAGCGAAAGGTTGAAAAATGCATTAAACACTTTGTGGTATCCTTACAGGCACCATATCACAGTTATACAATTATACTATGGCTTTTGTACTACAGGTAAGTGGAGGATGCATCATGAAATCTCATGTCCATGTGATTGTTAAGCCACTGAAATGTTAAAACGAGTCTGATTGAAGACAACAATCTAGAAAGCACTTGTTCACAGATTGCTCCACAGTTTTATTCTCTACAAATAAGAGAAACCAATAAAACACGACACTCCAAGTTTTCATAAATATCTAAATCTTCTTTAAAAATCTCAGCAACCAATCAACATTTTGTTTTTAAAAAAACAAACAAAAGTATTTACACCCAAAGCCGCAGTGCAGCCTGTTCCAAAAAAAAAAAAAAAATGCCTGTTTACATGATTTACACACATGGCATTAAACAAATATGTACACCCGCGTATAAGCAAGAAAACGATAGATCGGATTCTCATATCATCTGTACTGGGGTTAAGCAGCAGGATGCAAAAGGCTTGAGAAAATGCTGTCTATGCCATTAAATTAAGAGCACTGTAGCAAAAGACTTGTACATTTCTAACACTTTTGAGTGAACAAATGTTTTGTCAGATCTACACACACACAGGTCCTGAAGTATTATCTTGACCCAGGAGAGGCTTGCATAAGATAACTGGAAGTACGTAAACTGTAATCTGATGCGCGTCTGGTTTAAAGTTGCAAATACAACGGTGATGAGGTGTAAGGGTCCGGCTTAACCGAAAAGATTTGAACAAGATACTGATCAGAAGTGACCACTAGGTGGGTGTCAAGAGTAGTGATACCAAATCCATCATAAGTTTTCTGTTCCACTTCTTTTTCAGGATTTAATTGTTTTTGTCCAAGAGACTAAATTTCATGAAGCCACCTGATATCAAACTTAATTTTTTCCTGTGTTACCCACGTGCAAGTGCTCAGGATCTCTGTTGACGCTGTACTCGACAACAGACCCAACATCATCCACCATCGTTTCAGAATTCTTTTCACAATTTCACTTATTTACCAGCAAAACACATTTGAAGACTGGATGTGGGATTTAAAATTAAGCAAGGTCTTGATATGGTGAAAATATTCCACCTCTGGTTTCCATTATAAAAGCACAAATGCACACACACTCAAGAGTTCATTCCCTGTAGAACACAATGCGAAAAAGAACAAATATTTACATACACAAATAAATAACATGCCCGCAAGAATTGTTAAGTAGGACAGAGTGTCTTGTAGCGCTTGTGATTTTTTTTTTTTTCTTCTTTTTTTCCCCCCAGCATTACTTGGGCAAGGAGGAGTTCATTCTCCAGTTAACTCCATAATAGTTTTTCTTCCCCTTTTTCCAGTTTCAGAAGTCTAAATTCCATTTGATCGTATTTGAGAACCCAAGCACTTAAGAGACAAGAAAGCAGTCCATTAATATCCTTCATTTAAAATCCAGATGGACCCCGTTTGCTTAGACGTGCGACGGTGGGGCTGATTTGTGGTAGGATCCGGGTGGTGCTGACCCGGCTCGTGCGGTAAGTGCCGTGCTAGCTTCGCTGTACATAGAGGAAGCCGAGGCAGGCGGCTTTCTGGCCCTGCACGGGAAGCAGCGCGCTGCAAACCGTCTCCAAGACTCCACCGTCTTTCCTGACCAGATCCACACGCCGGAGGTGATGCCCACTACCAAGCACAAGAAGTACTTAAGCATGAAGACTGCATATTCGGGGCCCAGACCGAGCTGCTGGCGCTCCGAGGGACACGTACAGGCCAGCGCCTGCTCCCAGCCAGGCCGGTAGTGCTGCTCGTAGACTAAACATGCCACCACGATGGTGGCTGGCACGGTGTAGAGCACGGTGAACAGCCCGATGCGAATCATCAGCTTTTCCAGTTTGTCCGTCTTGGTGCCACCCTGCTTGATGACGCTGCGGATGCGGAAGAGCGACACGAACCCGGCCAGCAGGAAGAGTGACCCGGAGAAGAGGTAGACCACTAAAGGTGCTAGCACGAAGCCTCGCAAACTCTCCAGACTCTGGTTGCCTACGTAGCAGATTCCAGCAACTGGGTCGCCGTCTACAGAGCTGAGGGCCAAAACGGCGATCGACTTAACGCTGGGCACCAGCCACGCCGCCAGATGAAAGTACTGCGAGTAGCCCGCGATGGCTTCGTTTCCCCACTTCATCCCTGCAGCCAAGAACCAGGTGAATGACAGCACCACCCACCAGATGGAGCTAGCCATGCCAAAAAAGTAGATGAGCAGGAAGACCAGCGTGCACAAAGCCGGGCCGGTGGTGTCGTACAGGATGTGCTGCTGGTCGCCAGAGCCACCGCACGCCACCCGTTCGTGACCCGCTAGCAGGCGCACAAGGTAGCCCAGTGACACAAAGAGATAGCAGGCAGCCAGGAAAATGATGGGCCGCTCAGGGTACTTGAAGCGCTCCATGTCGATTAGGAACGTAGCCACAGTGGTGAGGGTGGAGATGAAGCACAGGACGGACCACAAACCGATCCAGAAGGTTGTAAAAGCGCGCTCGTCCTGGGAAAAATAGGGCTGGTGGCAAGGGAGAGCGCAGTTAGGCAGCGAGCCCGTGTGCACGTGGTTGTACAACGGGTGAGTCTCTTTCTTAATAGGGACCAAAGGCTCTCGACAGCGGCACTCCTGGTCGCACTTCTGAGGCGCGCCTGATTTGGCTGTGGATCGGTGCCTGTTCGGGCCCTTGGGGGTAGGTTTGGGGAACGACGGAGACAGAGTGGTGGTCTCACTGTTGTTGTGGTCCATGCACAGCCGGTCCGGCTCACCGAGCACGGGAAGCTGCTCGCAGCTCATACGCTCGGGCCACTCGAAGCCATACTGGATCATGAGAGGTGAGCAGCCCTTCTTGGCCCTCTCGCAGACAGAGCGGCATGGCGGCAGAGGCTTTTTGTAGTCTGGGAGACAGATCGGGGTGTACATGCTACAGAGGAAAAACAGCAAATCCGGGGAGCAGCGTATCCGAACCAGAGGCCAGAACTGATGCACTTCTAATCCCACCTCCTCCTGGGTGTCGTGATTGAACTGGTTGGGCATGTAGGTGAGGTTGTAGCCGATGCCTTTGCACATGGGCACCGTGATAGGTTCACATACGATGTCCTTGGAGGCGGCGAGTGCCAGGTGTGGCAGCTGGGAGACGAGGAACGCGAGTAGCTGAAACACCACAGCACAGGCAGGAGGCTTCGCCATCTTCAAATGTCCGTGCACCACTGAGTTTGGTCTCAAAGATATATATATAGAGAGAGAGAGAGAAAGAGAGAGAGAGAAAGAGAGGAAACCAAAACAATAAAATAAAGGAATTTTTCTTTGAGAGCTTTCTCAGCACGGGAACCTGCTTCTAATTTATTGCTACCCTTCGGAAAGAAGGAATCCCTGAAGGAAGGGGTAATTGCTCCAGCAGCATATCCACAGTCCACAGTGCAGTAAATCACAGCTCAGTTCCATTCCAGACCCCAAGTGCACTCTGGTCCAAGTGCGCGAGGACGGCTCACGCGCAGCATTCTCCTGAAGAAAACAACAACAAACCGTCAGTTTATCATTAAAAAGTTTAAAATTTAAAAAAATTTTAAGATTCCCATGTTTAAAGAAGAACAAATAAAATTAAAAATAATCATAATAAACAAACAGTTTGTAGAGGTTATTAACTTACCGGAAAAGCAGCGCGTGCACACACTCCCTGCTCGGAGTAAATCATTCACCGCGCGCGCAGTAAACAACCGTTAAAAGTCCGTTTTACTTTAACGGGTTTAGTGGAATTTTCAGGAGACAATTTCCTCTTGGGTTTCCTCCGGGTTCATCGTGACCGCTGAGCGATTTGTCCCTCACTGACGCTCCGCTACACCGCAACAGGTTCCAGGTGTGTGTGTGTGTGTGTGTCTCTCTCTCTCTCTCTCACTCACTCACTCTGTTTCTCTCTCTCTCTCAAACACACACTGTCTCTAAAATCCCCCTTATTTAATCCTGTACACTCCTGGGCGACTTCACAGGTATTAAACCCGACTTAATTTCTTGATTTTTTTATTTTTATTTTTTTTACCTCAAAACTCTGTTTCAAACTGAGCTCGCGCTCCGCCGTGTTGCCCCGCGCGCCTCTCTGTGGGCTGCTCGAGTCTCTGATTAGACTACTCGACCACACCACGCCCACAACACACTCAGACCACGCCCCTTGTCAATATGCCCTAGTAATGGTCTGAGTGAAAAGGGCTTGTCCGTTGATTTTGGCCCCGCCCTTCCACTCAAACGCAGCCAATCGGAATGAGGGATCAGAAATGAGGTTTTTCTTAGGCAACAGGTGCCGTTGAATCGCGTGCAGTTACGCCGGGGTGTGTCTGTGGACAGGAGAAAAATATAGCTTAGTAATAATAATTATTATTATTATTATTATCACAATAACAAGGGAGCTACTGCTACTACTACTACAAATAATAATAATAATAATAATAATAATAATAATAAAACAATAACAAGGATACTGCTGGTGCTACTACTACTAATACAAATAATAATAATAACAGTAATAATAATAAGCACAATAACAAAAATGCTGCTACTACTACTACAAATAATTATAATAGTAATAATAATAGTAATGATAATAATAACAACTAAAATTTGTCCATTAATTTTTTTTAAATGTGTTACAGAAGGTGGTTACAGAATGTGTGTGTGTGTGTGTGTGTGTGTGTGTGTGTATGTGTGTGTGTGTGTGTGTGCCCTGCGATGGATAGGCTCCAGGCCCCCCGCGACCCTGAATACAGTATAAAGCGATATAGACGATAAGTGAGTGAATGCTAGATGCGTTACAGAAAAGAAGTCACAAGTAAAAGAATGCTTTGATAATGTTTAATAATTCAATAATTCATATTTTCTAATCTACACACACACACACACACACACACTATGAGCAATTTGGGCACAATTAGTCAAATCTCCATGTCTTTGGACTGTGGGAGGAAACCAGAGTACCCGGAGGAAACCCACTAAGCACAGGGAGAACATGTAAACTCCATGCACACAGACTCGAGGTGGGAATCAAACATTCGACTATGGAGGTGCAAGGCGACTGTGCTAACCGCTAAGCCATCATGCTGCCCCAACAATCATAATAATCTTATTATTATTATTATTATTATTTTGGTCAGTCCACTTGACATCTGGCACATCGGGCGATGGATACTCCCACGCTGGAGATATATCCATTGTTTCTGTGGCAGTTACTTAAGGGGTCAGGTTGCCAGCTTGATACCTGATTGTCATTCACACATTTGGGGCAATTTGAGAACATCACTTAGCCTAATCTGCATGTCTTTAGACTGTGGGAGAGAACTGGAGCACCTGGAAAAAACCCACCAAACACAGGGAGAACATGCAAACTACATGCACGCAGACCCGAAGTGGGAATCGAACCTGGAGGCGTGAGGCCATGGTGCTAACCACTATGCTACCGTGTCACCAATAATACTACTACTAATAATAATATGAATACATTTTCATGTATTATTAGTAGTAGTAGTAATAATACATTTTCATGTATACTTCATAAACCAAAGCAATAAGTTTATATATACATACTAATATGTGATATGTAGTTTATATATCTTCAGATTTACTCAAATTGGAAACTCCATCTCAGCTTCAGTTGTTGTTTCTAAATGAAACAACAACTGAATGAATGTTTGTGGGTGCAGGTAGTGATGTGTGCTAAAAAAAGCTTAAAGAGGGCTTCCAGCTCGTCCCGCTGTTCTTCTGTATTTACCTTCAAGGACTGTTTAAGATGGACGTGTGCAAACACTCACATAATGCCGTCTAATGTAAGCTTAATTACACACACCTTGGAGAAAAAGAGAGAGGGAGGAGCAGCTCTCTACAGGGTTGCCCTGGAGATAGCGTCACCTTGGTGACCGGCTAGCGTCCACTTTGATGCTCTGTTGGTCAAAGCTCTGAAGTTCAGAGGTCGCTTATGTGCACAAACATAAGAGAGAGAAGGAACTGTTTTCAATTACTTCCATTGATACTGTATTCAATGCCTTTTCTCTGATAGTGCACTTGGAAACATCTGTGCACCTCTCCCTCTCTCCCTCTCTCTCTCTCTCTCTCTCTCTCTCTCTGTCCTATGGATTTGTCTGTCAGTGTTGATGGATATACAGATACCAGGATACTTCGCAATACCTAAAAACTGTCTGTGTGAAGTGTACACAAGTGAATGAGTGACTTCATTTGTCTTTAATAAAGTGGAGTCTGCTTAGGCAGGTGATACAGTACATAACACACATATACTGTACAGACACACACATTTGTTGCAGGTACATTTTCACAGAAGAGATGAATAATTGAATGATTTACTTATATTTTTCAGTGTTGTGGACTTGCTTCTTCTAAACGGTATGGAGGAAATTTAATCATTGATTAATTAATTTTGAAAGTTGTTATTTAAGGAAGGAACAAAGCATGACAGGAAGCACCGTGAGTAATGAAGACCGATAATATTTTCCTAGAACTTTCCTTATTATGTTACCAGCCACCTGTTTCTTCTCTCTGTCTTTTGAAATCGAAGCAAACTACTGAAAGTGGTGCTCTCCCCGGTGGTTACACTTAAAGGAACAACTCCATCTCTGTTACAAAGCACGTGCACTGGAGACTTCCTTCAGAATGAGCAAATTCATGAAGACCTTCAGACGAATCAGATTTGAGAATGGAATCATACTGTGTTGTATGCGTAAAGAGCAGGATGTAAAGAGAGGACAACTTTGCATAGTATCTTTAGTAAGCATTATATCCTGATCAGGGCGGCACTGGATCCGGGAATACTGGCAACAAAGTGGCTCAACCTGGTTCACCCTAGATGGGACATAAATTCATCCACTTTCACTCATACATAGGAGCAATTTAGCAACCAATGAGACATGGGGAGAACATGTCAAACTCTACACAGTGTGTAACCCAAGCTCAGGACACCTTGGAGTCATGACTGGGCTTCACTACCATCTCTAACCCACACTTTGTAACACAGTGTTAATTATTACTACCTTTAACTATCCTTGGAATTATAATGACTAATAAAGAACTATTTTAATGAATAAGTTACTTTTAAGCAATTACATTTCAATAAAGTAAAACTTCAAAACGTAGCTTTTTCAGGTATTATTTCATTCATATTTGCTGTTTGCATGATATTATTTAGAGTTTCAATATTCTTTGTGTATTTTTTAAGGATCATAATTTTTTTTAACATTTTGTTTCAAAATCCATTAATTAATTCATCTCATCCATACCACTTATCCTGTGTAGGGACCCGAGGGGCCTAGAGCCTATTGTAGGACACAAAAAGAGGGGGCACCCTGTACAGACACAAACACATACGCACACACACACTGTAAGCAATTTTGAAAATTCAGTCAGTCTACAATAGATGTCTCTGAGTGTGGAAACTGGACAGTGAGGAAACTGGAGTGTCCAGGGAAACCCACCAAGCACTGGGAGAACATACACATTCCACACACACACACACAGACCTAAGTTGAGATTTGAACCCCCAACTCTGGAGGAGCAAGGTAACAGTGCTGACCACTATGCCGCCGTGTGATCCTAAGTCCATATGAATTACTCAACTTAAAATTGATCGAAGTTAATAGTAAAGAGGCGGCATGGTGGCGTAGTGGTTAGCACTGTCCAGATTAGCACCTCCAGGGTCGGGGTTTGATTCCTGCCTTGAGTCTGTGTGTATGGAGTTTGCATGTTCTCTTGTGCTTGGTGGGTTTCCTCTGGGTATTCCAGTTTCCTCCAACAGTCCAAAGACTTATAATATTATGATAATTGTGTGCATATGTGTGTGTGCCCTGTGATGGATTGGAACCACATCCAGGTATACTCCGCCAGGTACCCAAAGACTCCTGGGATAGGCTCCAGGCCCCCTGTAACCCTGTACAGGATAAGTGGTATAAAAGATGAATTAATTAATTAAATGTTAATGTTAATTAAATAATTAATTAAAAACTCTTTAATAACTCTGTTTGTTTTTATGTGCACATAGTTATGCACTGACAAGTGTGAATTTATGCCTAGCAAAAAACATGACTTTTTACTTTTAAATATTTAGGTATTTTTGAGTGTAGACACTGTTTAACAGGCATTCAGGTGTAATTCTGCGCTGGTGGCTCAGTGGTCAGCTTCTCAGCTGCTACACAAAAGGCTCAGAATGTGATCGCTGGATTTCAGCGATCACATTCTCAGAAACATTTTCAGAAACGTTTCTCAGAACGTTTTCAGAAACATGACTTTTAAACTCAGCCGCATTTTTTTGCGCAGAGTAACTTGTAGCTTAAGTAAATACACACATGTCTAACACTGGGTATCGAGCACAGCATGTTGTTTGTGACTCCTAAAATAGTGCTCGTATGACAGTAATGTACTGGCCATAACCGCAATGAGCAGCTCTCAGTGATACGCCAAGTCATTGCTTGTACAACCACTCAGAGGCAGAGAGATGTTTTGGAATTATTCTCTCTCTCTCTCTCTCTCTCTCTCTCTTTTGATTCACTATGCTAACAGCTCTCAACTAACTCTCTTCAGGTCCAAAGGTCTCACTGGGTGTGTGTCATTGTGTGTGTGTGTGACCTAACCGTCTCTATTGCCTGTTAACACTCAGATTACTCTGATTAAACAACAACTCCACACTGACAGATAAGAGCAAATAGAGACAACTACATTCCACAGGCTTTCTACGGCTCACTCATCAGCGTGTATACTCACACCCGCACAGAACCAATAGTGCTCAGGATATCTCGGCTATTATGGTTTGTATGTCAGGTCGAGCTGACGGTAACCTGATCTGTCTGACCTGGCAGTTCTGTCGCAATCAGAAATCCCAGTTTCAAAAAAAAAAAAAGGTTGGAAAAAGATTAAGATCATGTCTGAGTGACGGGACGGCTCACTGCTGTAGTTCAGCGTAGCTTGTCTGTGGAATAAGCTCGGGCTTTTAGTCGGAGCTGTTCATCCTCCATTTGAGGAGAACTCACTCTGTTCAGCACCAGTGGAGCATTCAACTTTTGTGTATGTGTGTGTGTGTGTTAATGGCATGGTGCTGTGAGTCAGATGCTTGCTAAGGTGTGGTGCGCATGATTTGTGTGGTGTGATGGGTATGCAGACGTGCTGACCCATTTCCAGCTCTGTCTTTCTCTCTCTGGACGCTCTGCATGTCTGTACAGGTGTCTTCACAATAGGCTTTATCTGTCTCCACCCTCTTGTCTTGTGTGTAGAGAACACACACACACACACGCACACACACACGCACATGCATGCATACATGCACATAAAGAGAAATGCAATTGAAATGAGTAGATTTAACCATTTCTTATTGTTCCTGTATCGTCTCGCTCTGCTCTGAAGTTTTGTTGACTTTGTATTTTTAGAAACAGAAAAGTAAGAATGCCAGAAGATTTCATCAGATGCAATACACACAAGTACTCGTCTGTTTAATCACATCCACGTCCTGCACTCATTCATTACTCCTATTTACTCAGTTGATGCTTATTAATGTTACACAAGTGAAAGATGTATGTATGTGGAAAGATGTATGTCCTAGTTGTGTCACTGGTCACATGACTTTGTGTGCTAACAGATGTCAGTACAGTAATGTTTTTCACAAAAAACAAAAAAAAACATTAAAAAAGAAAAAATATATAGTAGCCTTTTAAATTTAAACATCAATGAAAGTTAACAAAGTCTTAACATATAAATATATTCCTATATTTAAAAGAACAAAGACAAAATCTTTGGTTTTGTTCTTTTATTTAAGGATGAAGTTTAACACTCATGGGTGTGGTTTGTGGTTGAACCTTTCGCAGCACCTCATAATAGCCAACTTTTTTTTTTTTTTTTTTTTCAAATTTGGTTTCCAATTTTTATATTTAAAAATATATATAAAGATAATATAAAGATTTGTGTAAAAAAAAAAAAAAGATTAAACAAAAATTAAAGATTTAAACAAAAATAAATTGATTGAAAGCAAATTATAAGGATTATTATAATTTATTTTATTATTTATGTATTATTATCATTAAATGCAGAAAAAAAATAAAACAGTTTTTTTTGTTCTGCAATTTTTAAAAATCATTTTTAATGAATTTACATTTGTTTAATTCTTCTATTTTTGAATTTTATTTTTACACAAATATAATTCCATAGTGTTATAAATCGGCAAATTCGTATGACATTCATGTCATAAGTTCAAGAAAATCCACAATTAAAAACTCAATCACTGCAATTATTTAATATTAAATGCAATACATTAATAAATAAATAAATAATAAACTGTATTATAAACTGCAGCAAAGCACTTGCATTTAATGTTTTTCTTTCCTTTTTTTTGGTCTGCAATAATTTTTTCACCACTTTCAATTAATTTCTTTCTGTTTTATTATGCTATTTTTGTTCACGTTTTTTGACACAAATTTAATTCCATAGTTTTATAAATCCAGCACATCCATATGACATTTCTCGTTTTTTCCATATATTTTTTCAATATTTTTTTTTATTAATGCTTATGATTTAATGCTTAATCGTGTTAAATAATCATTTATGATTTTTTTCTGTAGTTGTGCAGCCCTATTGAATTTTCATGAAATATTCTGTAAAATATAAACCGTTTAAAAAATATTGCAATTTTAAAAGAAACTGCATTCTTCTAAAAAAAGATGAGCAGTTGTTGTATTGATACAAGTTGATTTAATTTAGGATTATTTAGTATGTTTTCAAGGAAAATGAATAATGTGTAAAAATAATCCATAACTGAAATGCAAAAAAAAAAAAAAAAGACTTTAAGTGCTAAATTATTTCGAGTAGTTGGAAGATCTGATATTTTTAACGATAATGTATTTATGCAATGAGCATCACTTATCAACTATCCTCAGGTAAAGTACAAATCCCCTAAAATGATACTTAAGTATAGTAATGAAGTGCAATTACTTTAGAGCTTTTCTCCTCTGTTGTTATTTAACTTTACATTCTTAAAGTTTGAGCTGGTGTGTGTGTGTGTGTGTGTGTATGTGTGTGTGAAGGTTTCAAGGCAGACTTTTATGTCTTAATGTTGTTTACAGACAGACAGACATGAAGATAAGATCTACTGACGAAGTGAAAGAGATAAGACAGCTAATGTTAATCCGTAAGCTAATCACCATGACCATTACAGTTCAGCTGTTTAGGAGATGATTACAACATGTCTTTTCTTTTTGTTTTATACTGATATGTGGACCTTGTACATTTATACAGTGTCACAGCGACATCAATGTTGTTGTCCAAGTCTGTGAGATTAAAATCTTGTATATTTAATGGGTGAAAGTAAAAATCTAATTTGTGCTGAATCGCTCTGTGAGAAATGAGCAGAAAGCACAAACTGGGGGGGAATTTGCAGTTCATGTGATGTCTGACACGGATGGCTGGTGCTGCGTTACTCAGTGTTGATGTAGGTCAACGTTATTAGCAGGTGGACGTCAGAGAGGACATTGTCCGTGTCCGTGTATGAGGTGGGGGTTTCAGCAGCTTGTTTCTCCCGAGCTCGTATTTTGCGCTCTGTCTCACGTCCTCATTGTTTCCCCTCCACCCTACAGTCATCTTTTTGCTCCTCACCCCACACTGGCATTTCGGGGCCCCATGTTGTCAGGGCCCTAAATGAGTCTTGACTGGCCTGTGGGCCACTGGAGAAGCACAAAGCACAATGTTTCCCTCGGTACACTGGAGCCATTGTGGCCGCTGACAATGCACTAATTGGCATCGACAATTAAGCGAGGCCGACACTCAGGTTCAATTTAGCTTCTCTTCAATACAAATCACAGCCAAATGAGTCAATCGCAACACACACACACACACACACACGCACACACTTTTATCCTTCACGCTACAATAACGAACTCTCATATGAACACATCGACTTGGATACACCACTTTCCCCCAGCTTCTGTGTATTTTCTGAGCTGAACAGCGATATTGTGGAAACTTTCCTGCAAACAATAGAACTCATCTAAGTTCCCTGTTCGACTATCATGTCCATTTCATGTCAATGATTACCAAAATCCCCTTCAACAAATTTTCTTGAATGGAAATCTGGAGCGAAAACAAATCCACATAAGAAGGAACCTATTGTACGCAGACAAAAGGCAACTGTGTCAACTTATTGGCATGAAAAACATCTCACCACAACAAGCAAAAACACACAGCAGGTACAGATATGTGTGAAGGAACGCATTTAAGAAGAGATGAGCTGGTGGATCTTCAACCTCAGCCTGTCAAACATTAAGAACTTAATGGAGTTTGGGATCAGTGGACTGCCTCGTTTTTAAGGAGACTCCGAGAACAGCTAACAGACACACACACACACACACACACAGGTGGAGGGCTAGGCATGTTCCGGCCCATCGGCGGAGCCTAGATCCTGCTGGATTACTGTGTGTCAGAGACAGGGCTTTAGAGCTCTCTAAGGCTGGGACAAATTGCTGCTTGAGGGGAGGAAAAGGGGGAGAAGGTGGTGGGGGTAAAGTTAAAATAAACCTGAGAGGAGAAGCATCTGGGTGGCCAACCACTGGTTTTTTGGTTAACAAACAAAGCACGGCGATATGGACTGGGGTTTGTCTTGTACCTTGAGGTTGCTGAAAATTCAGAGATCATGGAGTTGCTCATTTATTTGCATATATTGTAGCTGTTTTCTTATAAAACTGCACAAATCTGTGTCTAAAACTGGTTTTCACTCCAAATATTGACTTTATTTTATTACTTTTTATTGCTCATTATAGAAGTTTCTTTATGCAGAAATGTTTTCAAAAGCATCTTTTGCTTATGGCATATTTTTGTATGTGCCCAAGACTTTGGCACAGAACTATAAGTAAAACAGCTGTTAGGTTTTACTGAGCTTGCTGGAGAATATGAGTTCTTCTGTAACTTTGTCACACTTGCTCCTTTCTATTTTTATGCAAATCCCAGGAGAGTACATTAGGTTTTTTCCATCTGAAAACTGGTCTTGTACTATATTTTTTTCTTTATAGACATGCATATATTCTCCTGTAATGTTATTTATTAATTTTTAAGTTATATATGGAAATACTGAATTATTTTGTACATAATTATGCAGACATATTATATATATATATATATATATATATATATATATATATAAAAGATCAGAGGAATTCTA
>JAQMYG010000035.1:8054460-8067683 GCA_030014215.1 Clariallabes teugelsi
CCCCCCCCCCCCCCCCCCCCCCCCCCCCCCCCCCCCCCCCCCCCCCCCCCCCCCCCCCCCCCACCACGAAGAAGTGCAGGCAAACGAAGCATGTCGTCATTGTGCATTGTCTAAGCATTGTCCCTTTGGGAAACGAGATGAGAACCAGTAGGTCAAATAAGGCAGCAAAATAAAAAATAAAAAAAAGAAGAAGCAAAATGAGCGATATTATTGCCAGTGCTTAGTTCAAGTAGCCGGAAAATGGAGTGTGAACGCGCACCCAGTGAGACGAGCGACTGATACGGATCCAATCCTGCGGCAGGGGGCTGACAGAGTGAGTAACGAGCCCGTCAGCGGGCGGGTTTTCCCTGCGATCCCTGTTGAACTGGGTCTACCGAGGCTAAACAAAGCCTCGGCTCTATGGACTATAATTTGGGACCTTGTGGCCGAGGGAAGTTTGTAATCAAAAAGCCAGCGGCTGGCAAAGGAGACCGTAGCTCAGCTGCATATAGGCAGTGGCACTGAGCAGCGATAAACTTCAGTTCCAGCTGTACAGGATGAGAAGCCAAGCTCTCTGAAGGCTGGCTTTGACTAGAATAAGCCAAGAACGTCACAGGAGTCCAAACCATTGTGCATGTTTTGGGTGCATGACATTATGATCCTCTTTAAAAAAAATAATAAAATAAAAAGCACACACACACAGGGGCTTCCCCTAAGGCTTAGTTCTCTCTCCAGTAGTAGTTATGGCACCAAGCTTTCTCCAATGTATACAACCAAACAGTGTAAGAAAGCAAGTAAATACCCCTTTCCTTTACTGAATAGACTGATCACAGAGGTTGTGCAGGAACGCAGAGAGGAAGACAGTCAAGTGTAATGTGGATGTTCATGCCGAGTCTATAGGTTGAATAATAACTTCGAAGACTTTTCCTCCTAGATGTGATTTCCGACATCCGATTGTAGCGTGGCCATTAATGGATTAGATGCTCCGTTGTGCGGAGAAAATGATTTGGCCCTGGATTTCCAGAGACTGCATTATTTTGCGTCAGACTGCTAGAGTGTGTTTACACGCTAGTATGAGAGAGTACTCCACTCGGTTCCGCATTTGCCGGTTGGCCCGGCTGTCATTTGGTAGATGAAAGGAGAGGGCAAATTGGTATCATTATGAAAGCTCTCCTCTTCAGGGACTGAAGTATTGTCTGTGTGTCCCCGCTCTCTCAGGTGAGAGGAGGAGGAGAGAGAGAGAGAGAGAGAGAGATTGAAAAAAACAAAAAAAACACACACAAAAAAAACAACAACAATAAGACCCTTCTGTTCCTTGTCGACAAACACAGAGCTCTTCTACATGGCCCACAGTGTGGATGTACACATGCAGAGACTCAGCAGCAGTTGGCTGTTGGTCAGTAAAGTGGGCCTGCTCGAGCGGCCCAGCTGGGAGGCAGACTCCCTCGCTCTCAAAGCTTTGGCTCAGGTGTCCAGCTCGAAGCAGCAGTCGTCGTCGTTGGGGCTCTCGCTGTGGTTGTGCTTCTTCCAGAACGAAGAGGGTTTCTTGTGCAGCTCTCGACGGACGCAGCGTGGACAAGGCTGGGCGCGCATTCGACACTCGGTGTGGAACACCGCGCCGCATCCC
Source organism: Clariallabes teugelsi (assembly GCA_030014215.1). Lineage (NCBI taxonomy): Eukaryota > Metazoa > Chordata > Actinopteri > Siluriformes > Clariidae > Clariallabes > Clariallabes teugelsi. The sequence goes on from JAQMYG010000035.1 coordinate 8,056,067, forward strand.
TCGCACCTGAAGAAAGATAAACACAGGGAGCGGTGAACACCTGACTGCACATAATACCCCTGTACAGTAATTAAACAGTGCTGTTGTGCCAGGTATAAGGGATATTAACGTAACTGCTCATTTCAGCAACCACAAAGATCATCCCAGTTTTCAATACAAGTAGCCACGCCCATTTTCTCGAAATCCTATTTCCCTGGTTGATTCAGATTTCTGATTGAGTCTGATTTGTTCATTCCAATAAAAAAAAAAAAAAAAAGTTAAATCAACAGCAGACGCAAACAATTATAAAACTTTAGGACTATAGGACTTTGACCTTGAACACTTTTATTTTGAGATTAGATTGAGCGAGTTAATGTACAGAATAGAAACTTTTTAAAAAATGTATTTACAAATTAAATACAACTGGAAATGAATTGACTGCTACCAAAAAAGGAAGGTGAAGGCCATTGTGTGCTTCCTCTGAGACACATGACACCTACACCAGGGGGTAGGAGGACAGCATTATCCACATGAGTGGCCTGGTTAGTCTTGCTTGCTTGCTTTCAGTTGTGCTACTCAGGAGTGGGTACACGATCAGCATAGGATCAGCTACATGTGATTCCAGATCGATCGGTGCATCTTAGTGTTCGTTCCAGTACTGATGAATTAAAAAATGCTCCTCAGAGTTGCTACAGAGAGCAAACAGGTTAAAGTCTTCTTTTTTTTTTTTTTTATCAATCTACGCCTTCTGATAATACACTACAGTTTACGTTAAAGCCCCTTGACCCGAGATCATTGAGTATTCAAATAGCAGGTGGATGTGTGGTGTACAGGAGATGCAGGTGTTTATGAGTTTACAACAGGGTGTGCAGACACCTCCGGCTGCAATAACATTTAATGCCTTAACACCATCTCTGAATAGTGACAGCCTGCTATCGCGCATCTACCCGTTATAAAAAGCAGCCATAAAGCCCAGGTTAACGTCACATTTACTGCACACAACAAACAGAACCAAACAGGTCTGTAAGAAAACAAACGCATACACATGGAGTCAGTAGTGGTGCTAACGGCTACAGGTAACCGTTAGGGGTAACTGGCGTGTAAGCTTTTTTTTTTTTTTTTTAACAGACCATGGTGCAGATTTGTTCATGGTGTGGGTCTAGGACCATGAGCACTTTTCCCTGGTGATACCCAAAAACAGCACAAAATGCCATGAGGAAAACAACTGCAAACATACAGTAAAACTTCAGCTTTGAGTAACTTGGTCTGCGAGGGGTTTCGCAGGACTAGCACAAGTTTTTAAATAAATTTTAACTTGATAAACGAGCAAGGTTTTGAAATACAAGTAGTATGCTTTGTCTGCCATGCGTGATCACAACAAAATCTTTATTTCTTCCCCATTCTCTGCAGAATTGTGGGTAATCGTCTCCCATGCTCGGTCTCGGTGCGTGTGCGTCACTCTTATAGTCAACATCCCTGCGCGTGTGCGCACGTAAAGCATTTTTTTTTTTAATTTACTTCATCTCCAATCGTAGTGACTGTTCTTTAGTCACTGCAACAACGGCCCTCGTGACGAAAAAGGTTAAAAAGGCTGTAGCAGCGCGGGAGATGGATCTGTTTAACGAAATCCTCAAAAGGAGGCAAAAGCAAGTGTCATTAGAGAGGTTCCCTGTAAAAGTCACGCAAAAAATAAAAGGATTTCAGGTGACCAGACAGAGAAGCAGTGATTCTGTTAGTCTGCGTGTGTGTGAGAAAGTCGTCCCACGCAATAACCGCCCCCCTCCTCCTCCTCTCTCGTCTCCATCACACCAGCCACGATTCTTTTCAAAGGTAAAGATTAATTTGTTTTATTTGTACTTTATTTTTTGTGTTAATCATTTTTTAATTAATATTTTTGGGTTGTGGAACCAATCATCTGAGTTTACATCATGGGGAAACTCACTTTGACATACGAGTGTTTTGGATTACAAGTACGCTTCCGGAATGAATTATGCTCGAAATCCAATGCACTAAATTGTCCCCAACCAAATCATATCTGAGTTCATAACAGTCGCCTTTTTATGATGGATGGAGTAAACGGATGTGCCTTGTACTAGATGTGTCTGTAGTAACTTTTGCACACCTATAAAGTGTAGTTATGTACTACAGTAATGCATCCTCTGTATAAATGATTAGTATAGATACAATATTAACAATTGGGATGAACAATTAGTATAGATAAAATATTGGTGTACGAAATAAACTAGGCTTTTTTTTTTTTTTTTAATAAATATTTTCATACGAGTGCACAATTAAGAAATGAATGAAGAAAATTCCCAGCATGTGTGCACTGATAGTTGCAGACAGTTGCGCCAAATGAGTGAGGAATGTCACACCAAAGGTGTGAAGTGCAGCATGTATCTTATCAGTAGTTAGCCATAAAGTGTGCTGTGAGGGGAAAGGCGCTGTGGGGATTAACTGTGTGTCCCTTCATTGCTCTGGAGACTGGGCACACATTCATACCGCTGTCCCCTGGGTGTGACTAACACATGACAGAATCTGCTCGACTGTCCCGGACTGTGAGGTGCAATTCCGCTGCACTGCTGTGGCAGGACGTCAGAAGTGTACTGTCACTAATACCAATAAGGAGATGAGCCTGAGCAGGAACTCTGCATTAGACGTTTTTCTTAAAATTCCTGTAGCTACAATAATATTGCTGGATTATTCATACAATTAATCAATTTCTTACTAATTATGTTGTTGGAGCATATTATTTAAGGAGAAGAGGAAGAACTAACCTCTTGGTGGCATTCTCCTGGAAAGGGTAGAGGATCTGGCCGTTGTGGCAGAGCTCACAGATGAAGCCCTTCTCTCGACACAGACTGCAGCTGTACACGTGGGAACTGGCAAACTTGATCACTTTAGAGAGGAAAGGAGCCAACTTCCCATCTATTACCTGCACAGGATGGAGGAAAGGGCAAAACCAAATTGTGAGGAATAGAGAAAGGAAACATGCTACAGAAATAAACACCCAAGAAAATGGCACCCAGTATTTACGAAACCACAAGTAGCAGAACACTGCAATGATGAGAGATGTCCCTCACAAAAAGAAGACCGACTTATTGGAAATATCAGTCATGTGTAATGATATGGATTTTCAGTAGAAAGACAAACACTTCTTAAAAACAGAGCCCAATAGGAAGCAAGACAAAGCAGCCAGAGTTCACATCAGGAATCCAGATCAAAACTAATGAATGCTCGTGAGGTTGGAGGGGCGGACAAGGGGGTTAACCAGGGCTCGAGGGTGGGTGGGAGAGTGGGCTAATTCCTTTTGGAAGACCTTTTGCAAAAAATAATATGTGAATGCCATTTACCGGCCGGAGTAGTTAAAAATCGGCATTGGGCTTTGAAAGCGCAAGTCTGAAGAAGGTGTATTGTAGGCTGCTGAATGGGCCAGGGGAAGGGGCCCGGACCTCCAGTGCATATTCACCAAGGGGGAAGAGACAAGTGGCTACACCTGGCAGCGCTGTGGCACACCAATTAAAGGGCCTGCCAGCATTCTTCGGCCCTTACTCAAGAAGCAAGCCAAAGAATGGTGGGACGGAGATGAGAACGGAGGAGAAGGGAGGGGGGGTGAGGGGCTAGAAAGTTGGGGAGGTGGGGAGAGAGGAAGGAAAGAGAATAAAAGGAGGGACTACCGCAGTCTCCCACGAAGCACGAGCATGCACACACACTCATACGCACACACACACCCTGAGTGAAGTGAGCGAAGTTAAAAAGGGTTTGTGTGGGCGCGGGGGAGGTTGGGTACTGCAGTTGTGGGTACGAGACGAGAACCAAGGGAAAGCACAGCAAGTGCTCGGGCAGTTCTTTACTCAACAGAGTGATTCACTGTGGTAGTGCCTTGTTCCTGTCCAGTGGGACTAATTAAATGCTGTATGTGTCATTTCAAAAAAAGAAAGAAAAAAAAAAAGGAGGAAGGGAAAAAAAAAAAAAACAGCAGATTGCAGAAATCGAATTTAAATAGAAATAATCTGAAATTTCTTTCAATCACAGGGAAACCACCAAGAATGTAATCATCAACTATCTACAATCATATCTGCTTTTCAAATCAGCTGCTCCATCGTGGTAGCCAAAGGCATTACCTTAAATAAATAATACATCAAAAATCAAAAAGTGTAAAGGGATGAAACCACTAGCGTGCTGCATTCCTACAAGCAACAGGAGTGCGCCTAACCATCCATTCATCAAGCAGCTTTCATCTCAAACTCGGTTCTCTCCATTGCTGAGAGGTAGCAAACCGTACACCCAAGTCAGCCTTTTCCAACAGGACACGAGCAGAGAATTACACTTCCGCGAGCCAGGGGGACTGCCTCGGCCCAGTAATCAAAGAGACGAGGGCTAGCACACACTCACCCAATGATATATATGGCCCCTAATCAGTGCTGACAGAAGAAGTAATTAAACATCTCAATAATTTAGCGAGGGCTGAGGAGCGGGGCGAGCCCTCTCAGGGAGCTTTGCACCTGGGCTGGCGCTAGTGTAGAGAAACAAGGGAGCTGTTAATACACTCAATATGACTTTCGGATAGAGTCCCGAGGCCAAGAAAACGTCCCCGAAGTGTTCTAGGAAATCAAAAGCCCCGTAACTCAATGATTTATGTTTCCAAACAAGGCCAAATATTTCAAGCTTGTCACATCTCTGCAATAAAAATTAACTGCCAGCACGGGTGCTGGCTGCCGTTCCAGTCTTGCGACCTCCCGCCCACCCCCCACCCTTCAGCTCTGTCCCGCGTGTGCTTTGTTGTCCGGTGCCTAATCCCCTAAAAACTGCTGTTTAACGCGCTCTACTTTATCCCCTCCTCATCCCGGGCCCTAATGTCCTCGCCTGCTCCATTAACCGGCAGAGAAAGGGCCAGGATTAGACAGATAAAAAGAGGGTGAGTTCTGTTTGGATAACACCCTCCCTGCCAGGCCCTGGCAAAACAGGATTATCACCAGCAAGCCAGCATGTCAGTAAGTGTGGGCAAGGGAAGGAAGGGGAGAAAAAAAAGAGGAAGTGTACATGTGGGTACACGAGACAAGCTTGTGTCTGGGGGACAAAAATGAACGAAAGCATGGAAGGATGGGTGAGTGCACGTATATGGGAAACATTTGATCACAGTCAACCACGCAAGGCATGTGTCACGATATATCATAACAGAAAAGATCCAAGGCCCAACTGCTGAAGAGCATTATCAAAACCATACAGTTTGGCCTTCACGCTCGAGCTGACATGGGACCACCTGGGTTTTCTTTTTTTTTTTTTTACTGAAAATAGTGCCATTTTATTAATCATGTAACTGAACTCATTGGCCATAGATACACCTACGACAGATGCATCCATTTTAGCCCGCACTGCCCTCCATCTGCTTACATACAGTACAAGGACCACCACTGAGCACAGTGTTTAAGCAGTTGCACATTTGGATGCACAGCAGTGTTACATAGTACATCAGTCACTCCAACACTGCCACACAGACTGGCTGGCTCTTTGTGCGCAGCGACAAATGGGCTACAGTCACTAACTATACACCTACACTGTGCAGTTATGTAGTAAATAATCGAATGACTGGATGTGCAGAAGCCAAAGTGCCATCACAATTGGAAGTCACAAGTAAATCCCACTTGGGGGTGGAAAAAGTAAAATATTGCAGGATCCTAAGTGCTTAGAGAAAGAAAAGAATACTAGGAGGCACACCCAGACGTCCACGAGAGATTCTGTAACTTTGTTCGTATGTCAATGATGCCCCAAAGCCACTGAATGCCCCTTTGTGCCTCTCCAATAGTTTATAGGTCGTTGGCAAGGCTAACACAGTTACATCTAGTATAATGCATACAAAACCATTAGCATTTATATGGCACTCTTCATGTGGGCCATCTTTGGGCACTCTTTAAACTCTTTTATTTATAAAGATCGACAAAAGCCAGTGTCTAAACAAGACCTGTATCTGGGCAAGCCTTAGGCAAACAAGTATGGCCAAAGGACTTGATTTTTTTTTTTTTTTTTTTAAACAAAGACAACACAAAACTGGTAGTTGTTTACTAGAACTGAATGGTGCAAGTGCATTTGCAGGGTTTTTGGTGTCTACTTATTCAGCATTCAGTGACCTCGAAATGCAGAGAGTACATTCCCGGGCCGCGAAGGACCTGGCAGTAGGCAGCTATGCTAAAACGAAATGGCTCCTTAATAAGGTAAGCCAATTAGCATGCTGAAAGAGAAAGTGATGTGATAAGAATGAGAATTGTCCTCAAAGTCTGACGAAGTCAGTGAGGGCAGGAAATAATGACCTCCAATAAAAGTCAAGGAATTTTTTTTGCAGTTTAAGGGAAACCCTCATATATTCCAGTTTCATTACTCCTAAAGTGGAATATTTAAAGGATTTTTTTGTTTTAGTTTCGTTACAGCATATGAACACAAAAAAAATCCAGAATCTCAAAATAATTGTTTGAGTAAATGACTATTTATACACTATAAATACTGCGTATCCCTGTCTAGTTCAGCACACACGACCATGGGAAAGACTGCTGACTTGACAGTTGTCCAGAAGACGATCATAAGCCACAGAAGGTCATCGCTGAAAGGCTTGACTGTTTGCAGAGCGCTGTATCACAGCATATTCATGGAAAGATGACTAGAAGGGAAAAGTGTGGTAGGGAAGCAAAGCCAATTCAAAAACTTGGGAGAACTTCTTCCAAGTGAGGTTGGAGTCTGTGCATTAAGAGCCACCATGCACACACATCTTCAGGAAATGAGCTACAACTGTTGCATTCCCAATATCAAACTACAACTAAAACAGAGACAACATTAACCAGCATCTTACCCGAGATAAGGAGAAAAAGAACAGGACCTTGGCTTAGAGGTCCAAAGTCCTCTTTTCAGATGAAGGGAAATTTTGCATTTCATTTAGATGTCAAGTTCCCAGTGTTTAGAGGAAGGCGTGAAGAGGCACAGAATCCAAGGTGCTTGAAGGCCAGCGTGAGGTTTCCACAGTCAGCATTGATTTGGGGTGCAATGTCATCTGCTGGTGTTTTATCAAGTCCAAAGTCAACACAGTCATCTACCAGGAGATTTAAAAGCACTTGATGCTTCCTTCTGCTGACAAGTTTTATGGAGATGCAGATGTCCTTTTCCCGCAGGACTTAGCACTGGCTCACAGTGCCAAAACTAACACTAGCTGTTTAGTTTTCCTGACTATAATATTACTAATCTTGATCCACCACCCAACTCGCCAGAGCTGAACCTCAGGGAATCTATGGAGGATTGTCAAATGTGAAACACCTGCCCCAACAATAGAGACAAGCTGGAGGCTGCTATCAAAGCGGTGGCTGATCCAGTGGCTGATCCCCTCCGTGTCATCTTACACTGATACTTCATTTGTGTTATGGGTTATGAGTACATAAACAAACATAATACTTTTCTCTGAAATACTTTTCGGAATCTGGACATTTATGTATTGTAAATCCTTTTTTAAAATTGATCTAAGGAAATTTGGAGGTCCAGGTTTTCTGATTTTCATGAGCAATAAGCCATAATCACTGAAATTAAAACAAAAAAAGATTTTAAATGTTTCACTTTTCCTAATGAATACATTAATTTAATTGTTTTTAATGAAATAATGAAAAAAAAAACTTTAAGATTCAGATATACACAAGTGTATAGATTAGTAAAAGACAACTTATGTTCTTTCCGATATTTTATCAACAACCACTAAGAAAAACACCACTTGCTTTTTTATACTCATTACTTACTCTTATTCTCCTCCCTGTAAGAATGTTCAAGATGTGAGATTACACCATTTAAAAGTGTACTATTTATCACATTTCTCCTTTTTTCACATGTCCGAGATGAACAGGAATGAAAGGCAAATTCAAAATAAAGGGTGAAAAGATGCACAAGAGAAGAAATACTAAGTGTGGTAGTGTCAGGGAGTGGACTGGGAAGAATGAAGGCCTGTCACACTTTGTTTTTCTGCCTGTTGCTTCTGAATGCCACTAATTAGTTAGCTGGGTGGGAGGGAACACGGGGTGAAGAAGGAGCAGGCAAAGGGACTCTACCCTCCTGCTAGGAGAGAGGAAAAAGAAGAAAAAAAAGAGAGAGAATGAACACAGTCAAAGTAACAGTTAAGAGGAGGGGCAGGAGGAGTTTCTGAGAAAGAGTGACAAAAATTCACATGAACAAAAGTTCTTCATCTGTTTGAAATCACTCCGATTAGAGATTCCAACCTAACTGTTTACATGAGAGCTGATCCAATAAGATGTGTGTTTACATAGCCAAAGCATTTAATTAGAATATAACTTTTCTTGTGACATGCAGAAAGTGGTTATACTCACTGTGAAGCATTTAATCTGATCGTAATGTAACAGAATAAGTAGTAATATTATTATCCAACTATGAAGTTTGGCTTTCCATCTTTTCTGACAATTAACACCTTCTGTCTTATGACTTATTACAAGATTCTGGTGTCATCTGTGATTGTTTAGATGCTTTACATCATCTGAAATTGTGAGTGAGTCAGTGCTCCTTCTTCATCCAGAGATCCAATAGATGAAATTTTAAAGTAAAGACTGGTGGGAGACGATAGTTCTCTAGGGTTCTCCTGATTTACCAACCAGGAATGGAAGCTAAATTATCCTCTTGGAAACTCACGACATGACCTAATGTTATCCCATGTGGGGCAAACATGTGCAGTGAGAATTTATTTATTCCAACAAAAGATAAAAGATCAGATCAAGTGTTTCCAATGGCTAATAATTACCTACTGAATGGATTATAAAAGGATTACACTACTGCCCCCCTGAACCACATACGTGTTAAGGTGTTCAAATACTTTTGGCTATACAGTGTACATTAATCATGGTTACAATATGATTAATGGTGCACTTGGAGGATTTTGGCATTAATGTGAACACTGGAGTGATTTGTTCCTTTCTTGACCCTACCTTCCATCTATTTCCATTTACATAAAATTCCACCTTCCTATAGCATTCTGTCTTATCGCTCTACTTTTGTGCTTTCAATTTCTGCTGGCCGGTGTAACAGAAAATATTCACATTCCCAAAACAGTATAACTACAGTACCCATGTTTAACTAATCCTGTAAAATAAAAAGTAGCAAAATCTATACTATAGATTTTAATCTATAGATTAAAATACTTTTAATCCATAAAAAAAAAAGCACTGATGTTATACAAAAACAGGCAATATTCATCTGTAAAGTCTGAAATATGGTATTACACTTGGAGCTCAGACCTGTTGCTATATTTGTAGATCAGACCTCATGCATGCAGCTGCTTCCACCTTCTGGGGCATCGACAGTTGAAAGGCGGCCATCTACTAAGGGCCAAAATTCCCGTTTTTTTTGGTCAAAAATTGAAGCAGAGTGGCAATTTAAACTTAATTATTTGACCTTTTGGGAAATACACTTACTAATATTAAACATTTTGTGTTAAACTTATTTTTTCATGGCCTCCGAGTGGCACAGTGGTAAAGTGCTCACCCTATCATCCGGAGATGTTGTAACCTCTCGCAGCCGGAGGTCTAGAGAGAGCTGATTGGCCGAGCTCTCTCAGAGGGGAGGGATAAGAGGTATTTAGTGCGCTCACATTGATCGTGGCTCTACAGCCAATCAGGGGCATCTATGAGCTCATGCAAGTGGAAGGAGCGGATAGCGCTGTCCTCTGAGTGTGTTACGCCACCCCCAACGGTGCGTGAGCGAGCAGTTCGAAAAGATGTGGTCGGCTGGCGTCACATGGTTCGGAGGAAACACGTGATAGTCTTCGGCTCTCCCGAAGTAGTAGCCTTAATGTGGGAGCCCCCTAGTGACGGGTAGGAATTGGACACGACTAAATTAGGGAGAAAATCTGGGGAAAAACTTTTGGGGTTGGAACATCTTTTAAAGGCAGGAAATACTGACGATGACTGATTTGTAACTTTGGAGGCATGAATGCACCTTTAGAGCAAATCTGCACTATTAGAACTACAGCACAGATGAGCTAAGCAAATAATCAGAATGGCTGTGTGTGTGCATGAATGTCTGTGTTTAATGTACAGTAATTCATTCTCACCTGCTGGAGGTCAGCCAGAGAGTACAGGTGAATGTGCTGTAACAGATATTCCCTTGGAAAAATCCTGCAGAGACAGAGCACAGAAAAAAAATAATTGAAAAATCAGATAAATCTCTACACAATGCATCACTATCACCAAGGAAGTGTATTATAAGTGCAGTTGTATACTGTATTATCATTATACTTCCCTTACACAGTCACATCATATTGCACTAGGATTAAAAGGGTGGATGGACCCATCCCCATCCCATAGCAAACTCTATCCCATCATTATGCTCCTGTATCCATGACAACATGAGCCCAAATGACTGGGGAAATAGGGGTTAATTTAATTGAATTGGAAAAAGCCTGTGGAATAGCCATTTAAAAGCACTCTCCCTTATTACAGGTGAAGTGGGGCAGCTCACTCCTCTCACTCCCCTCTCTCTTTCTGCCTCTATCTCTTTCTCTGTCTGGCTCGCTATTATGGCCCTCTTCACCCCTCTCCTCCCTTGAGCGTACTCTGCTCTCCTCGTTCGGTCTCTCTCTCTCTCGCTCTCCCCATCGCTCGCCTACGCCTGCTCACATTACAAATCAAGAGCCCGCAGTGGCATCCGGGGGGAAAAAAAAAAAAAAAAAAGATATGGAAGAGAGTGAGGAGGAGAGGGAGAGATGAATAAAGACGATCGATAGAGATGAAGGGTGAATTAGAGGGAGAATGAAATGAAATAAGATGAGTTGACGTGGAAGGATGGAGAGATGAAACTGAGTGACAGGACAGAGTAAAGTGAGCGAGCAGCTTCAACCGGGTGGAGAGGAGATGGACACTGGGAAAATCTGAAGCGCAAAAGAAAGAGAAACAACAACAACAACAAAGCGCTTAACAGCAACCAACCAACTAGAGCAGCATTTGCTAAAGCGTTCAGGTCACATCTGACGTCCCTGATGATGCATGTGATCAAACAACACAGCTATTAACATACAAGTATAAAATACTGGCACCTGGTCAATGCAATGGCTCAGCTGGGGGAAAAAAGTAAAAAGAGCTGAAATATTTTGGGAAAAAAAAAAAAAAATCATATTTAGAATAAAATTATGAACACAGTTAAAGAGCTGAGAATATTTTATGGGAAGCACAAAATATAAACAGATTTGTACTGATTCAAATGCTACGCTTGCACAATCAACTTCAGACTTCTTTTATTATAGCGTAATATAATATGGTTATAAATTCCATAGTAAATCATTTGCCTTTTTATCCTGTTGGCTTTAAAGAAATTAAGGTTAAAGAGATCCATGCTAAACATTAACTATAATTCTGCTCCCACTAATATGACAATTAATTCAATGGCCATTGCTGAGAACTCAGGACAGTAATCTACGCAGCACACCTCCCACCTTGAAGGCGTGTCTTCCTGTCTGTGTGAACACAGCATATGCTGGTCTTTCCTGCTTCAAGAGCCTGGGTAACTGGACTGATTAAGCACAGGTCCTCTGGGAGACCGTAAAGCCTGTCGATGCATCTCAAGCCCTTCAGTCCTTTAGTTAATAGTTCCCCACTTCCACTCTGCGGCC
>JAQMYG010000035.1:8067716-8094039 GCA_030014215.1 Clariallabes teugelsi
AGGGGATTCAAGGCAGAAACTGTGCGCGCGTGTGTGTCTGTGTTGGGGTTGGGGGGGGTGTGTGGGGGGGTTGGCAGCGGGCAAAAGGGCTCCTAATGACACGGATGGGATGACAGAGGGGACCGGCTGACAAAATGCGAGCAACAAGGGAGTAATTTGGTGTAAATGGTGGGGAGAGGAAGTTGGAATAGCTGAGGATGGATTTGCTGAAACAAGACCGGGCGCATACATGGGATATAAACTGTGAGGAGAGGCTTGGTGGGTTTCTAGACACTTAAGGATTAAATTAACAATTAAATCTGTTAGCGTGTACTAATTAGGTTAAAGTTAAACATATGGCTACAATATGCAATATAAGCAGCACATCTGGAAATCTCAAATGCGAATTCTTAAGGGTATTGTATCATCGACTCTTTTTATTTTTGTGAAGGGTATTGTATCATCGACTTTTTGCAAAATAGCACGGATGTCCGGTATCATATCGTCAAACATAAATCATTACCTAATTACACACATTTCTGCTATCACTGCTTCCAGAGTATACTGTTCATCATAAAGACAGAAGGATTCGCATTATAACGCTAAGAATTTCTTTTGCTAAAGCATATGACTCAGCAGTAAATAGCTACTGAAGACGAAGCAGGGCAAGCAGTCCATTTGCTTTCATTCAGTCCTCTGGTGCGGGTCACATTAGCCTTAGCCGCTGTTCCTGAAGTAATCTCAGTCTAAACTGAGGCCTTGAGGAAACGAGTGTTTGTTTAGATGAGGATGAATTTTCGCTTTTATGTTTTTGGGGAGGTGTATTGGTCATAAGAAACAAAGGCAGCAGTGTACCACTAAGATAAATGAAGAGGTTCAACAGTCGGTTCATTACTGTGTGTTAAAAGGCAGTGAAGGCATTTCTGAAGTAAAGACAAGTTTGTGAACCTGACGTCAGAAAGAGACCCACAGTAGAGGGAAGAGTAAAGTATTTGTGCTGAGAGAGGATAGATTGTGTTCATACTCCTAATGCAGGAGCACAACGAGCAAGTGATAATGACTGTGTCTATGGAAGCCAAACAGTATAAGACAAATTGAAAAAACATTTTTAATAATAATTCTCCTTCCAGCTAGACAAAAAGACGAATACACTGACAGAATGCATGAACTGCCCCTTTATCCAATGTGAGGCATGATGAAATCCTAACTTAATCTCCATACAGGTGCTGTTGGCTGATTTCGCTGATAAGAAACTGTGGGGAAAAAAAGCCATTCTTGCATATTCTTGTACTTTATAGTTTTCCCCCATCATACCAGTCTATGATAGCATCAATGAGTTTCTCATTCTCTTTATCTCAACTTTTTTAGGTGTTAATACGTCCTCTCATCTCTCCAGTCAATCTGTCTTCCTCTCACCCACAGAGTAAATATATTTTAGTGTTTGTTGGAGGTCGGTTTCCAGGCGATACTGGGCTTGTTGAAAATCAGTCCGAGACCAAATTCAGCAAGCACGAAGCCTGGGTAGGGTATATGCTACATACTCAGTATTTGACCATGCACATCAAGCATGGAAGAAAAAATAATAATAAAAAAGTCAGAGTATTGTACCTCTTACTTGCCTGTAATAAGAACACTGGATGAGTTTTTACTTCACTGGAGAAATAATAACTCTAGTTCCTGCTGATTTTGTCCAAATACAATATTTCATTTGATATGTTTGCTTAAATGTAACCACTGGTTCATGTACATCTCAGTGACGTAAGTCAATGCTGTGCACATGGTACTTTTTTCTGTGAATCGTGTAACTGGCAGCACTACACATGGGGACAACACGAGGACACAGTCCCATTTTTACTAGGTGCATTTCATAAACAAAGCTAGACTAACAATGCTGCCAGAAAAAGGAATATGTACGAATAAGAAAGATACACTGTCGGGCCAAAAAAATGTCAGTGTTCACAAGTCACTGCATCAAGCAAAGAAAAATAACTAAGGAGATTTAAATTGACTGAAATTGAGTTAGGAACTGTACAACACATTGGTGAAATCTGTCAGGATGGTACTGAACCTCCAACTTCATGGAAGAAATGTGAAAATGACCGCATCTTTTCGAACTGCTCTCTCACACACCGTTGGGGACGGCGTAACACACTCGAAGGACAGCGCTATCTGCTCCTTCCGCTTGCGTGAGCTCACAGACGCCCCTGATTGGCTGTAGAGCCGTAATTAATGTGGGAGCACTAAGTACCTCTCACCCCTCCCCTCTGAGAGAGAGCTCGGCCAATCTAGACCTCCGGCTGCGAGAGGTCACAGCATCACCTGGGAATCGAACTTGCGATCTCCGGATGATAGGGCGAGCACTTTACAGAAAATAGTTTTTATCAGAAAATAAAAGCTTCAATATGATAAGGAGCATAAAAATGGAGCAATGGAAAAAGGTCACATGGTCTGATGAGTTCATAGTGACCCTATTCCAGAGAGAGTGATGGTCTGGGTAAGAAGGGAAGCGTACAAACCTCTGGAGGCAGTGTTATGATCTGGGGTTGCTTCAGTTGGTCAGGTCTAAGCTCAGTAATGTTATGTGGCAATAAAATTAAGTCAGGTGATGACCTGAATGTACTGAATGATCAGGTTATTTTATTATTGTACTGAATGACACGGGGGGCCTGAAGTCTATCCCAGGAGACCTAGGGCACGAGGCGGGGTACATCCTGGACAGGGTTCCAGTCCATCGCAGTCCACGCTCATACATACACTAATTAGCCTAATGAAGTGCATTGCAAATATGACATGCTTAGTGAGTTAGCTAATGAACTTAAGAGTGTGTACATGCACACAAACCTCAATATAAAGTTTTGTGTGTGATTGTACAGTCGTTGTATAAAATAGTGCCGTACAAATAATCGGACAAAAATCTAAATTGCAACATGAACCTGGGGAATTATTTAATTGCAAAAGGCTGCAGTTTATTTCAGGTACTATACGGATGGTTTATGTAGAGTTCGCCAGTAATTTAAGTATCTGTGTGTTGGTTTTTTTTTTTGAGTTTGATAAATATTGGCTCATAATGAGGTGATTTGTTAAATTATTTAACATTAGCCTAGATAAATGTGTTTGAATGCACAATAGTTAAATATCGCAGTTGTGGTGTGTCAAAGGCCCCAATACAACATGCATTAGAGTTATAAAAGGTGTTGAAATTGGTCTGCTTATAGTTTAAAGTATGCCACATTCCTGTGTGTCGGTGCCTGAGCGCTCATGGAGGTGCATTATATCAGACTCGTACGTTCTGACGGCTCTCTCCGCTCTCTCTGCTCCTCAGTGTAAACACTCTCCATCCTCTTCAGAGCCACTGATGGGTGTCTGGGCTATGCGATGGATGGTGGGGGTAATATTTTAGTGCCACTGCCCTCATCAATCCTGCACTGTTTTGAAATGAGCAGCATTAGCCGTTGCCGGCGCACAGCCTGGCCGTAAACACTAGACCTTCGATACTGCCTCCGAGCCTTGGTCATCACCGATGTGGCCTGATAAAGTCACCTCCTGCTGGTACAGCTTGGATAGAATCCAGAACTGAGCGATGATGCAGGGTTGGACCTCCAACAGATGCTTGGCTTGACCCAGACCGCGTCCCCCAGCTTTGTTGAGCACCTCGTCAGTACATCAAACAGGCGCCCACAGCCTAGGTCACCGTGGAGTTCAAAGGACCGAATGGGAGCGGCCGACTGGCTCATTCAATAATTCAATGATTCAAGCCGACATATTTGCTCAACAAGAAGAGAGAGAGAGAGAGAGAGAAGCCGCGACTCCGATTTAAAAGTCTTTGAAAATGGTAAACATTCCCCCATTATCGAGTTTTGCTTCTTTTCCGCAGCCTCGCATAACATTATTAGCCTCGCATAGCCTTGCATAAGCACTAATCCTTAGATTCCTTCTCCTTTAAGAAAAAACTGCATATGTTCATTATTCAAGTTTGACGCCTCAGCGGTGCATGGTGTAACATTTTATCGCAAGAGCTGTGCAGCAGGGTTTCACCTCTCATAGCATGAATATGTGTATGGATAAGTGCAAACACATGCACTCTATACATGACGGTGACCTCGAAGAGGGCAAAACGTATCCGTCATAGAGACAAGCCTTTTAGTGAGGAGCCCTTCATATAAACATAGTCCCCTTTATATTTCCCCTCACCCTAGTACTTACAAATCCACTTATGCTCCCTTTTCCTCACATGTACATTCAGTGCTACACACCATGCTTCTACTACTGGCTGTATGTGGTGCATTCGCACCTGAAGGGTGTCTCACGCAACCTGTGATGTAATAATTATGTGTGTGTGGAATGTGTAGTCTCATGTACTTAGTTAATCTCGATATAACCCATTATAACGGACTTTACCAATTTTGACTGGCACCAATTTTTTCATCCTTTCATTAACAACCGCCGTGTCACACACGGTTTCTGCTGCACGCTCACCTGCGGCGTAGATCCTCGGCTACTGTGGCCCGGCAGCTGAATAAGTAAGCCCTGAGAGACTTGAGTTGCTGTCGCAGCTTGAGCACGGCGGCTAGGGGTTCAGAGTGTTCGTACAGGCCTGGGTTCAACTGATGCACGTCCAGTAACGGCTCCTCGTATACAAACTCCAGGAACTCCTTAGCTTGCTTGGACACCTGATTGAGAAAGAGGAAATATTCCATCTATGTTTACAGATGAGATATATGTAAGCAATATAACACAAGAGGGAGTGCTGTACTGTTGGATATAGCACAGCGTCGTAGGCGTCACAGCCATTCTATGTATATCCAGCGATACAAAACGACCTCCAGTGTGATATTGCTTTTATACAACTTTTCCGCAAAACACCATTTATTACCAACTTGATGATAACCAGTTATTTTGCTCTGCTAATCGATATATTTCCGAGGCTGGTGGAACTAAATAACCGCATCTGGCGGCGCTTTTGACCAACAGTTAATGCAATTAACAGGGGGGGTTAAAGCAATTCTTAAATTGCTACGAATATTATGCAGCCAAAACGTGATGAGAATAAACCATGGAGGTGTTGGACGGTCCTGTAAATCTCATACGTTTCTCTTTATATTTTCACTTATTTCGCTTTAGAATATCAGCTCTTGACTTCCTGGTTTATGGGTTGAATCCCAAATAACGTTAAATGGAAAGCTCGTGCACTACGTAGTGTGTTCAATCCATTGTTTGTCACACATCACGCATGAGATGTGGAAAGCGCTTTGAAATCGTGTTATGCGCTACTTAGTTCTATAGCCGTGAATAAAGAGCGATGATGGTCAAGATGCATTCCTGAACGATTTAGAATCAAAGTGTTGTTTAAGACGACATAGCGCTATCAGGGGTGTTTTCTTGCTGAATGTGCTTGTGTAAATGGGTTTTAATGTGGGTTTTGGCAGGCAGCTGCTCTCTCCCCAAAACTGCGGACCGTGAGACCTACTATCACCCAAGGTGCGATGGACAGTTAGTATAATTAACGGTTATTAGACAACATGGGACACAGATTGATACATATATTAAAACATCCCAGTGCTGTTACAGTCAATCTTTACCTCTCATGGATTGTCTCTCGTTCGATCGGAACTAGCATTAGAGCTGTGAATCATACGAAGACTGTCAAATACAATTCAGTTATGTTTACAACTATGTTTTGACTTGTCTCAAGCGGCTATATTTCTTATAGGTTTGAAGTATTAAAGCCTAATAAAAGCACATAAAAAATTTAACTGAATTGGTTTAAAACGTGCATTGTTGATTGTTTAAATGGCATGTATCGTAACAAAAAGATAAGGCTTGCATTCCCGGCTAATCATCTTCATCACACTTCAGTCTAGTAGGTCAGGCCCATAAAACCAAATGAAGAAAAAGAAGAAAAAGCATACTCTCTCAAAACAAGAGGATTGTGGAAAATGCACTGTTTGAATTTTCGGTGAAAGCTGTGGTAAATATTAAGAAACTTGTACATTTTAGAGCATTTCATGCTGCACAATTTATTACTTCAGCACAATTAATAAGCTTCAATTTACAGGTTTATTTCAGGAATTTACGTAGGAGATTGTTAATACAATAAGTATTTTTTTTTTTATTATTTAAATAATTTCGAGTTGGCGGACATCCTTGTAATGAGATCGCTTCTAAAATTATTCAGTGTAAATCAATACATTTGAAAACAAAATGGTACAACTGCAATCACAATACATCTCAAAATAATAGCACTAAAGCATCAAAAAAAAAAAAAAAAAAAAAAAAAAAAAAAAAAACGTCATATCTCTCTGAACCTTACCCTATGCGACGCAACCAACATAGTGAGACTGACTGCATTATTCTGTGAAGACTACACTGAAATCCGCTCATACTGCGTTATAATTTAGCCTGAGTGTGCACGGCAATTTGAGGACGGCAGGCACCTTATGTCTGCTCGTGTCCCAATTATGCAGCAGTCGAGCGGGAATAAGGAAGAGGTTGTCCTGGTGGCAGCTCTGGCAATAGTACCATCCGCTGTAGCAGCAAACCTTTGCCTTGCCTCGTGACAAACCCACTGGCCTTTGACATCCTGTTGGAGGGAAAATAAGACTGAGGGTGATTCATAACACAAAGATATACACACACACACATACAGATATACAAATACAAGAGATAATCTTGCTGATTAGCTGTTGCAACACCGTGCAGAGGCCAAAGTCATCAAACGAGATAAAGAGCACTAAAGCTCATGTCTCCTCCTGATAATCATTAATCAAGGTTGAGCGTGGTTAATATTCAAATAGACGAGGTGTTTTTCTGTTAATATGTCCAAGATTATGGCGTATACCTTGGTCAGACAGAGGTTAGTAATTGTACTGTGTTTCCGGAGAAGGAAAAAAAAAAAAAACAAAGAGATAAAACAAGCTTTGAGTCTTTCAAAATCCCTTCATCATTGATAAAAAGCAAATTGTACAGCCAAAACAAAAGCTGACTGAACGCCAAACAGTGTCAAAGACAACCACCATGGAGAAGCCATGAAGTCCTAAAGCTGAAGCATGTGATGCTTTGTCTTTCATGCTTCTTTCTAGTCCCTGTTTTCTTCAAAACATTTGGGACCTACAAGAAAGAGATTCATCCCGAAGAACCAAAACAGGTGACTGTATACTTGACAGATGTCCCTTATCCAGGCCATCTCAGGAGATACAGGGTCGGGACAGAGAAGAATAAAAAGAAGAAGAAGAAGAAGAAAAGGAAGAGAATGAAAATGGACGGATAGTCGGGTACACAGACAAACATGGAAAAGCAAGTTTTCATTGAAGCATGGTGTCGGGAGACAACTTCACAGGGAGAGAAAGAGAGAGAGATAGATGGTAGATAAGATATGGAGGAACAAAAACAAGGAGGAAAACACAGTCTCCAAACAGGGGAGGTCTACTGCCTCAGAATCTTCCCAAAGATGAGACAGTCAGCAAAAACACAACAATTCACTGATTAGTGTGTTATTGTTATGATTGTCTGTAAGGGAGGGGGAATTTTTTATTTATTTATTTATTGAAATGTATAGCGCAGCAGGAGGACACTTCACCGCAAGACAGGAACCTCAGTCGTATCTTTTCCAGTACTGCAAAAAAGTATCAGCCACACAGAAAGAACAAGCAAGCAAAAAATATATATATTCAAACATCAGTATTCAACTGCAGAGAAATATTTGTATGCCAGAAAAGAAAGCAGCACATTATATAAGCGAGCACCTTTTTTTTTTTGCCTTAAAAAACACTACTGGGTTATGCATGAAAAAATAAATAATGCAACAGGCAAACTCAGGATGCTCAATAACCTGCACAGACTGTGGCAGAGACTAAAGCGTCCTCAAAACGCTGTCACAAAATACTGACTTTATTTAGTTAATTACAGTCTACTGAACGTTATAGTTTTTTTTTTTTTTTCTGTAGGCATGCTTGCACTACAGTATTTATTTTGGACGTCGGAATTTTGATTGATCAGTTATTTTTAATACCAGCAAAGCTCAGGCAGGAAATCCATTATCAAGGTTGAGAAAAACATTACACATTCGGTAATACGAATAAAAAATAAATAAATAATTAAATAAACCGGTAATATGGCAAAGCACTATGTAAGTTGACGTTCGGTTAGCTTTTCATAGCAGTCAGAGTGAGTAAGAGGACAAAAATCATAAATTCTAATTAACTTCAAAAGGAAAAACTACTGTTGTTATGGCAGTACACTGTGAATGGGGTGCCAACCGATCACAGGGCACTAGATCACATGAACACACACAATCGCATAACTCCGGACAATTTGGAAACGCCAATCAGCCTACACCGCATGTCTCTGGACTCTATGAGGAGTGCGAGGACATCCATTAAATACTGGGAGAAACTGGAGACTGAGCTGAGAAGATATTTGAACCCTAAACCCAAATAAAATAAAAAAAATTTTAAAAGGCCACTTCCTGTTGCGGGGAAAATATTCAACTTCTGGGTGGTAAAGGCATCACCACCACCACCACCGTGAAGAAACGAGGTGTGGCTCAAGACTTTTTCACAGTACTGTATGTTAATGTCCTCCACACTGGAAAAGAGAGTTCAGGCGTTCTTCACATCATCTTACTTCCAAGTTCAAGCCTACAAGATTTTTCTCCGTTAAAATTCTGTCGACCCATACTGACGTAAATTCATATACACACACACACAGCATTTCTATAACTACAAACCTTTTCCAGTAAGTTATTTTAAACGTACGCATTCCATCAGAAATAGCCCCGAGCTCAAACGGCTCGCATGAGAATGTACTTTTCCTCTTCCGTCCCTAAACCGATAATGTAATGGGTTGCTCTAGAAGCGCTTGAAAACCAGGCGTCGTTGTACGGCCCCCTTCACTGCCAATGTAAACCTGAGGTTTTCAGGGGCAGGGACCCCGGACTATAAAAAGGCCGCGTTGCTGTCCCTCTGCTTCGGCTTCACCGCTGATGGGAGCCTGATCGTAGCGCTGAGCCACAGACCGCGCAGCGGGGTGTCGTGTGTCATGGCTGCCCTGTAATCAGCGTACATGTGCAGCACGAACCCGCAAATGCGAACCCTATGCTGAAAATAGCGCATCGCTTGTACAGTACCACTCACTCCGCGTTCACTTGTTGGGGGAAAAAAAACTATTATTAAGAAAAGCTTTCGTGTAAAAAGAATGTTCTTGTTGCGCTTTTATGCAACAGGCGAAAGCAAATCCAAAACTGACACAGCGGAGAGTGAAACAGTAATGACAGGACTGCTCTCCCAAACTCGAATGGACAGCCATAAAAAGCAAATCACGGTGCTTCAGGAAGCTTCACAGGCTGCAAATCACATGAGTCTGGCTTCTTTGATTAAACATGGCTCAATCCCTACTGCCAGTTTAATAAGCCAATTTTTTTATTTTTTTTTAATCCGGATCGCAGAACAGACAGCTTCTTTTCAGTTTTTTTCCTTTTGCTTCCACGATGTCCAAGAAGGGACATTTGGTGCCCAGAAATCTGTGTCACTTCTGGGAAGAAACTGGCCACTGAGGGACCACAACCTCAGCATAACGTATACCGAGTACGCTCATTCGTGAGCTTGCATACAGTATAAATCATATACATGCATGCCCACTAAATAACAGCTTTGTACGCACAACGCTTGTTGTACAGCACAGCACCTTTTTTTTTAAGAGACATAATGAGCTAAAAGTCCTCAACACACTCTCTGGTGCCACCTTCAAAATGCAAATACAGAGAAAAGACTCGTAAAAAAAATGTCTAGGGCAAATCTAGGAGTGTGGGAAAGTGATGTGTTTGATGTCCTTACTTCTTGTGACTACACAGCACAACCCTGAAATGGCTGCTGTTTGGACGGAAAAAAAAAGAAAACCAAGGACACTTCTTGGAGCCTCCCTCACAATGGTTTCTGGTGCAATAAGCATGTCTGTACTACAGGAGGAGCATGGTGCTCACTGAAGAGAGGGTCAATCTGTTCCCCCTTTTCCACTGAGGTTCCCGCTTTCATGCAAAGCTCTACGGGAGCACGCAGAAGAAGTGGTCTTGTGGGTGGGGGGTGTTGGTTTGGTGTTTCGCCGCAAACACGAGAGTGAAGACACCCGATCTGCTGCTTTGATGTCCTTTATTCAAACTGACACCCCCTCCAAAAAAAAAAAAAAAAAAAAAAAAGATGTGCACGATGGGGTGAGCATGAGGTTGTGCGTGTGTGCTGTGTTTGTGTCTCTGCGAGTGTGTGTGCGAGATGCGGTGACCATCTTTTTGATGTAAACAGTAGTCTGAGAAGCCCCTCATCTGACCCTGTGCCTCACTCCAGCTCCCAGGCTCGCTTCTATTGTCCTATCAACAGCTGTAACCGTCCCATTTGATCTGCCGTCCTCGGGTCCTTCTACAGGGTTGCGTGTAACGCTCGAACAGATACAGTGGATAGGGTGGGAATTTTGGTCCTTATGATGTGGGGTTGTTTTTCCAGGAGTGGGGCTCGGACCCTTCAGTTCCAGTGAAAAGGTATTCTTAATGCTTCAGCATACCAAGACGTTTTGGACAATTTCATGCTCCCAACTTTATGGGAACAGTTTGGGGACGGATTCTTCCTGTTCCAACATGACTGCGCACCGTAAAGAAAGACATGGATGAGCGAGTTTGGTGTGGAAGAACTTCCTCGGGTGGATAGAACAGATGAATTAGAGCGGAGACTACGGAGACTCCCGGCCTTTTCGTCCAACATCAGTGTCTGACCTCACAAATGGTAAAAAAAAAAAAAAAAACTCACATAAACACACTCCTAAACCTTGAGGAAAGCCTTCCGAGAAGAGTTGAAGCTGTTACAGCTGCAAAGGGGGCGGGGCCAACATCATATTAAACCCTATGGATTAAGATTCGGATGTTACTCAAGTTCATATGCATGTGAGGTCCAGCGAGCGGATACTTTAGGCAATATAGTGTATGTACACACAATCTTATTTCTAAACTATGCGATTCACTTGCATGTGTTTGCCTGCATTACTTACAAACTACCTAACAAACTCTGACATTTACCTTATGCTGATATAATAATAATAATAATAATAATAATAAAAAAACGCATGTGATTCTGTACTTGGATCAGTTGCTATTTATTATATCAATTATTTTAATCAAAATAATTTGATTTATTATTTCACTTTATTCACTTTAAAATAGGGGAAAAGTGAATTCCTGTGCAGACAGCACTTTGTTTTTAAATACTCAAGTGCAATATATGGTTTGGTTAAAAAATAAACAAATAAATAAATAAAAATTTGTGTGAGAAAATCGTGATGTCAATTCCCATGGAGAAAACTGATCCACATTTTGGCATGAATCGTGCAGCCCTAGTCTAGACATCATCTAATAGTTCGCCTGTTAGGGTCATGATTCAGATTTCTCACCAGCATTTCATATTGCAAACATCTTGGAGTATCAAGTCTAATGTGTTAAAACCGTGCACACAGTATTATCCTAATGTGTTTAAAGTGAACTTGAAAGGTGCTGTCTCTCTTTTTATTATTATTTTTTTTGTTGAAGTGCCTAATGCGGCAAATACACACGCATGCCTTGATTACGCCACACTAAAAGAGACTTGCCATTTTGTCTGATGGATGGACAGATTACATTTTAAGATGGTCAAAGAAAATGGTCCAGCGTAGTAATAATATGGACACTGACGTGCATTTTAAAAGTGAACATATTATGCAAAATTTCCATTTTAGCCTTTCCATTTTAGATGGGCCTCCAGTGTGTGCACAAACATGAGAGAAAACATTCCCTGCTTTGATTTTTCTATTGGTCAGGGCTTATACAAGGCAGTTTGATTTTGTTTTACCCTATCGTGACCTCATTTAAGAACATACACACTCCCTGGTTGCTCAGCTCTGACGCTGAAGTGGCTCATTTGGAGGTGAAGTGAAGCAAAAGTGAGGGGTTTGGAAGAAAATGGAAAAATAAAAAGCATTATCTGAGGGTTATTTCAGCTAGAGCATTAAGAGACAATTTGGGGAAGCTCTGTGTTAACTAGTAAAATATGGGACCTTTAAAGCTGCGGGACATTTTAGCCTAGTAGGAACGAATTATTTTTATTTAAGTTGTGCATGCTGTGCTGTTCTCAGGCATACTCAATAACCTGATGTCTGGAAGAGGGAAGGAATGCATAGTCAATAAGTATTTTGGTCTGATCACTCCAGACCACATTATATGCACTGGATGCGATGCCTAAAAACAATGACAGCGCTGGTATACTGAGGGTAGCATATGGTTTGGGACGCAGCCCAAATCCTAGGGTGTAATCATCAAGTCTTCAGCATTTCGAGAATAAAAGCCGTTGCACGCATCGACGTGCCTATGGTTACTGAGTAACGCGTTGTTGGAGGAGGAAACCTTGTCCTGCCTTGTGATGGGGTCAATGTGCTGCTTGGGTGTAGAATAATGGATTGATAAAAATTTTATATCTGTCCCCAAGACGAGACTTTTCTGGAAAGGACAGGGTTAGGTTGGGATTAGGAGTCCTTGTCTGTTTAACAAGGGAAAAAAAACAAAAACAACAACAAAAAAAAACTCTCAATTCATTTAAAGTCTTTTACTAATACATTGTATCACTTGGAATATGTTTTTTCCACTACATCATAGAAATAAATATTACCAGGATAAGTTGCCTCGTTATTTTCTATCATCAACAGGACCTGAGACACTGAGGCTTTGGTTAGTTGCATTTTTTCCATTGTATTTTTCAAACGCATAACCCTCACTGAAGCAAATAAAGAGCCGTCCCAGTCTGTGGCAGCAGAGCCAGCGAGTGCAACCTTTTGTGGGTTCTAACAAATTGGGGGCAGGGAGGGTTAGCCAGGGAAAGGGAGGCCAAAAGGGGGGGGGGGGGGGGGGGGGGGTTAGAATCGTGCTCAATCAAAGCCCAAGATAGCAGACGACAGAATGCAACAGTAATAAAATGAAACTCAAGACTCTCGTCCTATTAGAGAGAGAAACACACCATCACTACCTTTCGGGTCCTCCCCCCCAACAACCCTTGACTGGGTCCATTGTCCCCAAATGTCCAAGCTGACACGGCTTCTTGTTGCTCTCCCACTACAGCCTACGTCCTCTATGCCCTGAAAAGGCAAAGGTTCAGCTAATCCTTCTGACGGGTCCCTCCGAGGGCAGAGATATTTGTTTAGGGAAAAGCGATTAAAGTGTAAAACAACTGCAGGTCCACTGAGTGCCTTTCCAGAGGGACCGAAACAAAACTTCCCATGTTAAAGAGAGAGAGAGAGAGAGCAGGCACGAAGAAGACAGACAAAGAAAGACAATGACTAGAGATGGAAAAAGACAAATGGAAATTGTATGCAGTGATGGAAATTGGGAGGTGGAAAAGAAAAGAAAGAAGATACACTTTGTAAGCAACCACGGCTCCTTCACTTGCAAAACCTTTTTTTTTTTAGAATGAAGGACTGAGAAGAGTTATCCCACATTCCGCTACAAGGAGCTAACTAGGAAATAGTGATGGGTCGTCCATGAACGATTCGTTCTTTTTGAACGATTCGTTCTTTTAACGTGACTCAGAAGAATGAATAGTCTCGGAGAGTGATTCATTCATCTTCTACTGGGCGCGCATGAGCAAATCATCACAAAACCCCCGTAGGTTATGTACAGGAACAGAATTAAGCGATTCTTTCTCAATGACTCTTCTACTCCAAGTCATTCGTTCCTTTGTCACGTGACTCCCATAAACGCTATGCGGTGTAATAGATTCAAAAGAACGAACGACTCAGACTAGAAGATATAAGAGGTGAGCTGCTCATTCTGTTTATTATAATATGTTCTTAGTTACATTGTAATATTTTCATTACTGAAACTATAGCCAAAATTTGTGTATGTAGACGTATTATAGGTCTGTTTATTAAAAATGTTATATTTTATTTTATTTCTGATCAAAAGAACGAAATGAACTAAATGACTCAAAAAAAAAGATTAGTTCATTTTGATGAACGAGATTCAAAGAACCGAGTCACTAAAATGATTCAAACTCCCCATCACTACTTAGGACTGAACCAGGCCACATGAAGCCATGAGGTGAAATGCTAGTGGACATAACAGGATGAGTCGCTGCGTTTACCGCGGGCGAGGCGTAACCAAGCATTATGAATGAAATGACACCGCTTTTACACGAGTGCGTCACTCACGTCCGCGTTGTTGCCCTCGCGCAGGTTGTAGGTGAGGTCGTGCTGGATCTCGCTGACGAATTTCTGCGCGTACTCGGGGTAGAGGCGCAGCACCTCGCGCAGCCCCTTCAGGCTGATGTACTGCAGGTCACAGTAGGTCAGGGCTTTTACGTTGGCGTTGGTCTTAATCACCTGCTCCCTCGTCAGAGAGTCCGAGCCGATCAGGTCGCCTTTACCTGGAGGACACGAAGACAGCATGTCAGGCTTTCAGCCGCATCAACCTTCCTGTATATAACAGCGAATGGAAGATAAACAGCTGTAACAAAAAAAAACAAATCGACTTATAACCTATTCTTTGATTTCACTTATTTTACATCAAATCTGACTGAACGAGCTCAAAAACAGATAACGTAAATAAAAATAGCAAGGGGGAAGGTTTTTCGACCAAAAGTTTTGCAACTGAGACTCTGAGAGAGGGATAAAGGAGATGAGAAAGCACTGCGGCGGGGGCTGTGGTGCATGGGGACTGAGAAAGCAATAACATATCCTGTAGTCTGAGCTGGGGTTTGTGTCAAATCAAATCAAACACTCTCTGTGGCACACGCTTGGAGCATTAGAGCATCTCCATTGTGTGTGTATGTGTGTGTGTGTGTGTGTGTGTGTGTGTGTGATGGAACTGACATAGTGTGAGCGCGACCGTGTTTTTCTAAATAGCCGACTGTGTATGTGTGTATGGTTTTGAAATGGTTGGGAGGTGTGTGTGTGTGTGTGTGTGTGTGTGTGTGTGTGTGTGTGTGATGATTTATATTTAAGAGCACACCTCACTGCAGAAAAAAAGGAAGACCAAACAGAAGAGAGAGAGAGAGAGATTTGAAAGACAGACAAGGGTTTTCTACTGCAGGAGTCCGTATAGTGTTTTCTGAAATTCCCATCAGCTTTTGCTTTCTGTGATTGTTATAGAGACCACAGCATTGTGGTGGAGTGATGTTATTGTTTTACCCAGAGATGGGATTCTGATTGAAGAACGTTAATAAAGAGAGGAACAATGTAATAAATCCTTCCATCGCTCTCTCTCTCTCTCTCTCTCTTTCCTGTTTGGGCTGTAAGAGTAAGTTATCAGTGTAGATGAAGGAGCCATTACGCATGACAGCTTTAATTACAACCATGACTCTCCACGTCTCAATGTGTGTGTGTGAGAGAGAGAGTGAGACAGAGCAAGAGTGACCATGAAGACATTTAAGTTATGCCACCACTGACTACATTTCCAGTCCCATTTTTCAGTTGTTCACTTTACTAAAGCATCATTCACTATGAATGATTTACTGTAACTGCACTGAAATGAATAGAAATTACAAAAGTCTTCTTTCTTCACATTTTACCTCCAAGCAGCCAGACGTTCTTGTATTTATTTACGATATATAGTCTTGAGGAATAGTTCTCCAGGCTTCCTCAAGGACCTTTTTTAGCTTTCCTTTTCAGTCGAGTTCCTGTACCTGAGCATTTTCAGAGGAATGTGTGTTAAGCTACACAGTGATCTATGAATCATTTGAGAAAAAAAAAACCCATCAACTTAAGGCATGAAGCAGTGAGAAACAGGTGCAGATGATCAAGCTGGTGATTAGTATACTGCTGATGCTGAATGCTGATGAGTGGGAACAGACGAGAGGGGAAATGAGGCTGCTGCTGAGTCTGTTACTTACATAAACAATCAACTTTTAAACCATACCTTTAAGGTATGTCACTGTAAAACATTTGTTTCCATATATTACATTTTTAATCGAATTTAATATGATGAAATGAGCTCAGGACTTTTTCACAGCACTGTATGTTCAGTTCAAATCCTATTTGTTTGGAATTTGTACTGCGAGTAGGCAAGATTTTCTGTAAAACACACACGAAATCAGGTTTCTTTCGATCGATTCAAGGCACATAAACATCCAATTTCTGCAATGTGACTACTCAAAGCAGATTAAGTTTCTTAACATGAGGAAATTGCTTGCTGTCATCCATCCTGCACTTTCCATGTCGGCGCATTCAGATCCGAATAGCTGCGAACTACAGAACGAAAACCTGCTGTAGCTCTTTAGGATTTATGATTAACATGTAGGGCTCTGGATTGTGCAGTATAGAGTCTCAGCACCACCTAGGCAATATGATGGACTGAATTTTAACCAACTACCCAAACATGACTGAGCAAAAAAAAAAAAAAAAGGATCACATAGGCAAAGAAATAGCACAGATACTCATGATCATGTGTTTACATCGGTTTCGGGTTATTACTGTGAGCCAGAAATAATAAGAATATGCTTGATTTGGAAGTTTTTCATTTTTTGCGATTTCATTCCCATCCACATTCATAATATATATATGAACTAATGATTTTTTTCAAGGTCGATTTGTTTTTTAATGGTATAAGGGTGTTTTCCATTTACATTTTAAAGTAGCATATCTTTTCTTTCCATGGGCTGATTGCGATGAATCATGTTGCTGTTGGGTAACTTTATACCACTCTTTTTGCAAAAAAAACACTCAGCTTTGGTTTATGGCTTGTAACCATCCATCTTCCTCTTGATGACATTTTTAAGGAAAATGTTAAGGGTTTTAAGGAATCAAATAGTGTCTCCGGCTGCCTGGAAAAAAACCTTTAAAACCTGTTTATTGTGTAGATGAGCCGTTTCTAGACGAGCTGCTTTTATTTCCTTATCAAGGTTCTGCTGTTCTACTCGATAAATAATTCTTAGCAGTTTTGTAAAGAGAGTAAATGAAGTAAGTTTAACTGTAGTCATTTCCCTTAAGCAGCACTCAGGCTTTTGCAAATGAAGTTCATATAAATGAAAATATTTACTGATAAATATAGAATGGAGGTAATAATCCCGGCTAATCGTCGCAGGTGTGTGGATTTGCAGTGTTAGTGTGTTCAGATTTTTATTAGCTGTTGTTTACACAGTGATGGTCTTTCATGTTATCCTTCAGCACATCTTTCATTGCAAGTTAACAGGTGTGTGTGTGTCCCACTATGAGAAAGCTCCAGAATTTATACGGTTGTACAAAAGTCGAGACGATCTATTCCACTGCGTAATTTTCATGCGTTCCTATAAATAAAGTCTCTGGAGCCGTATTTGGTTTGTGCGCGCCCGGCAGCTTCCTGTGTTCCTGTGTTTGGCAGCGAGGCGTGCGCGTGTGTGTGTGTGTGTGTGTGTGTGTGTGTGTGTGGGTCTTTAAACGAGAAAGCTCTGTCTGTGGATGTGATATTGATGTGTTTATCTCGAGCTGTTCTCTTTCCCTCTCTCACGTTTGTGTGTGTGTGTGTGTGTGTGTGTGTGTGTGTTTGGATCTATAGCTCTCCCCTTCATGTGCCAGCCGGTATTAATAATCAAACTGCTTTAATAATGCAGTGGTAATCAATTATTAAGCGCGAAAGGGAGGATGTGCCTCTGCAGTACGCCAGCATTTGATTTGAACAGACTGATGCGGCCCTGCCGTCTGGGGGATAGACTCACAAACACGTGCGCACGCTGAGTCATGACCTTTGGGCATCTTAACATTGACATTTCCTAGACTCATAAGCCGGCGAGAATCATTTAGTGATGATAGAAAGCTGCAATTAAGAAAATAACCTGTGATGTTGACCTCTTGGATAAGGGAAGTGAAATATTTTGGCTAGTAATTATGTAAATGAACGAGGATGATAGTGTGTTACATATTGATATGGCACGGTTAATAAAATATGCAGTATGACCCGCGGGCCTAGAACACAGAGAGGAAACACTTAGTCTTTTTTATTTACCGTTGAGATGGCACTTGTTACTATTTATTGGAGGATGTCCAATAAATATGCATAAATATGCATAAACATATGCATACAGACGTGAGCAGCCGAAAGTCCAACAACTCAACTAAACTAGTTGTCAACTGCTATTCAATTAACTAGTTTAATTAATACTTCCTGTGAATATTCACTGTGCAAAAGTCAAAATCGTTTTTTCTGTGTCTTTGGTTAGGGGCAGATGGTTTAGACTCTGGGTTACTAATACAAAGGTCAGGGGTTCAAGCCCCACCACTGGCAAGGACCGTAATCCTATCTGCTCCAGTGGTGCTGTATCCTGACTGACCCTGAACTCTGACCCGAGCTTCAGAGCTGAGATATACAAAAAATAAAAATAAAAAATCACTGTGCTGTAAGGTACATGTAACAAATAATTGAATCTTAATCTTCTGAATACGTACTCTTTTTCTCATATTTATAAAAAAGGTCATTATGTATACTAGGTGTTAGGTGATGCAGATTACATTAACTAAATGAAGAGAACAAATGTTTTACTATGACAGACTGCAAAGTGCCTAAAGATACATTTAAAACATTTTTATGATGCAACCTCAGCAGCAACCTCATTTCCCTTCTCGCCAGCATTCCAGCAACTCAGCATTCAGCATCACCAGTTGTTGTTGGTCTTTCGGCTGCTTCCGACAAGGAGTCGCTACAGCGGACACTTGGTCCGCGCATACAAGCTTGGCACAGGTTTTACACCGGATGCCCCTCCCGACACAACCCTCCCATTTTACCCGGGCTTGGGACCGGCAACTGCATCCAGTGGCTGAGGTTTGGGACGAATCGAACCCGGGCCTTTTGCATGGCAGGCGAAATATCAACCACTAAGCCACCAGTGCCCCATTCAGCATCACCAGTACTGTATACTAATCATTGGCCTGATCATCTGCACCTGTTTCTCACTGGTTCATGCCATAAGTAAGAGGGTTTTTATGCTTGAATGGTTCATAGATCACTCAGTGGCTTAACAAATAAAAATGTTCCTCTAAAAGAGTTTAGGTACAAGGACTGTACCTTTGGCTTCGGCACAGAGCCAAAAACTTGCTAAAACTAGAGCTGAAAAAGTTCTTTAGAAAGGCTGGAGAACTATTCCTCAAAACTACATAAAAAATACAAAAACGTATCTCTGAGTCCTTATTTCTCCTCTATGTACAAATGTATCGAATGCATTCCTGAAATGTTTTCTTCATTACTATACTGAGATTGCTCCTACTTCTACTTCTATTTCATATAAAGGCACCGTTTTTTTTACTGTATTATTAATGCTTTTAAAAAATACCGCATAGCTGTTGGATGTATGATTTTGTTTGAATTTCTGAATTTCTAGCAAGTAACTATGTTTTCACAAGAACATTTTTTTCCCCAAATGGGTTAATTCTGCACTGCACACGAATCTGCTCATTCAATAAGAATTCTGCCTGTCAAGCCATACCCCATGTACTAAAAGGGGCCCTGAATAGAATTGGCACCATTGGTGCATCGACACACTACTAACTAGGGTGACATAAAGTTTGAGATGCCTGTGCCTTGAGTGAAGCCCTGTGCTAGAAGTTTGGGAGTCGGTCTTTGCTTCTTTCAGGTGGGATGATGTATCACAATCTGTGCCACTGACACGCTGAGTCAGATTGAAATTTGCAAAGAGATTCAGAAATGAGTCCAAAAAAAAAAAAGGTTCTGGAACCAAGAGTAATCTTTACCAAAGTGATGGAAAGGCCAAAGTGGTGGAGAAAGAAATGGATCTACATCATGATCCAAAACATATGAGGTCTTTGGTCAAATAAAGTGGAGGAATTGTCATGGATTGGGCTTGCATTGCTGCTTCTGACACAGTCTGAATAATCAAGATGAATTCAGAATTCTACAGAAACATTTCTGTCTGCTAATTTACAGAGAAATGCATTATGTCAAAGTGGGAGGAACTTGATTTTACAGCAAGACAACAACCCAAACCTGACTTCATCAGGTGGGAAAAGTGGAAGGCTTTCACACTGACCATGAGCAATCCTCAGACCTTAATTCAACTGAGCATGGATTTCACCTCCTGAAGTGAGGGCTGAAGGATGAAACACCCAAACATCAAACAAAAACTGAAAGAAGCGGTGGTGAAAGCATTACAAAAGAAGAACACAGGAGTTTGGTGATGCCAATGGGTCGTTAAATGTCTGCAGTTATTCCAAGCAAGGGATATGCAACCAAATATTAATAGTTTATATAGTTTTATTTACTTTATTGCTGTGTTCCAATACTTTTGCACACCCAGAAATTGTGGTTTCCCACCAAATGTGCCATGTTCTTTTCTGTTTAACACATCTGATTATAACTATCAGAAAATTTTATAAATTATGATCTAGCTTTTCATTTTTTGATCTCGAACCCAAATGTGTTCATCATATAAGAATTGATCATGCTGTTCCAATAATTTTACAGGGAACATTTCTTAAAGGTCAAGAATGTACTGAGTACTTCAGATAGCGAGGCATATATGTGCTGTATAAATGCACACGTGCAATCATTTTGAGCAGCGCCGCACAAGCCGAGGGAGTGAGAGGAAACGATTAATTCGGCAGGAACCGAGAAGCTGGTTACAGTGAAAAAGTTTCCTTTCACTATAAATGAAAAACAAATCCTCAGCTCTATGGCAAGAATCCATTCTAGCTCAAGGTATCCACACTCACTCATATTTAGCAGACATGAATCGAAAACGCTGCCAAACAGAATAGCTGGAGGGAGAGAGGAAGCTTCGCGTCTTCCATGTCCAAGCGACAGGAGCTACAATATACAAGAGCATGCGTGAACTATACTGCACCTGCACCTGCACTCAGCCTTCTGCAAAACTTGTAAATTAAACTTAAATGTCTGTGGAAGAAAGGGGCATTTAAATTGTTTTGTTAGTTTTTTTGCAGAGGTTATATTTGACGATATTCTTTGTGTGGATGTGCAATAAAGTCAAATCTCAAAATGGAATGCATCACAAATAAAGAAATCCATAATCACAAAGACGTTCAACTGTTCAAAGCTACAGTGCGATCAGATTTACTATCCGGTATGTGGGTTCGGTATTTCTTCCTTTCTGTTACTTTCACTTCTTTTCACTTTGCCTTTTCTCGCCCTAGGCCGGCTGCAAGAGTTCACAGACAAGCCTGTCTATAGAAACTGAATAAGTGTTTATACTGTACACTGGTGTTTGCTGAAAACAACTACGGATGTGGAGGTAGAGTTAAAATCATGGATCATGAATAATTTGTGATCCATTGCCTCATTAATCTGCCTGGGGCAAAATATGCTTGTAAACCATTTATGAAGCCATTGAAAGAAAGTAAAACTGGCCGTTATGAAAAATCGTCCAAAAACATGTCTAATCTAAGAGGATGATCATTAATCATTCATCAAAGGATCGGTGTTGCTTTGGCATTTTGTCAGTTTTATTAATAAGTTTAATACAGCAACCTGCATGCAAATGTGGGAACGTGTATAATATTTCAATCGCTGATTATAAACTGATGGACAAAAGAGCTTTGTTTAAGCCAAAACACCCCATGACAGGTTGAGGAATTTACCGGC
Organism: Clariallabes teugelsi; assembly: GCA_030014215.1. Classification (NCBI taxonomy): domain Eukaryota; kingdom Metazoa; phylum Chordata; class Actinopteri; order Siluriformes; family Clariidae; genus Clariallabes; species Clariallabes teugelsi. Next base: position 8,089,273 of record JAQMYG010000035.1, read on the forward strand.
TATCCCAACAGGAAATTTAACAGCAGGCTGAATTTTATTACAAGGCTCGTGACTTGGCAGAAAGGAAAAAAAAAGCAAATTTAGATTGCCTAATATGCCTACGTTACCAGAATTTATAAGCAGAGGAGGGTAGAGGAGCCAAAAATGTACTCAAGTAAGAGTAGCTGTACTTCAAAATACTATTACTCAAGTAGAAGTAAAAAGTAGTCATCCAAAATATTACTCAAGTAGAAGTAAAAAAGTATTCTGTGAAAAGATACTCAAGTACTGAGTAACTGTTTCAATCGTAATGTCCGATTTATTATTTATTTTTTAGAAATTATGTAAGCAGCCAGACAAAATGATGAAATAATGTACAAATTTCGGATATTCCCAAATAATAAAATAAATTTAATAAATTAATAAAATAAATGAATAAAACTCAATATCTTTACAAAAAAGTTAAAATAGTAAAAAAAATTATGGAACAAGAAACACAAATGTCCAAATCTCACTTTTTTCACAACATAAAGCTTTTGAAACAAACACCTACTGTAGGTAACATATGTATGTTTGAACAGAGTAAACTATTTAAGCTTACAATCTCATATATTCTCTAGGCTATCTCTTACGAACAATCCTATCATCATATTCTTTTAAAAGAATGTTGAAACCTCAAACCGCCAAAAAGGAAAACAAAAAGGCACCAGAACAAGCAAAGGGCCCAAGACGAATGACCTGGCCTCCAAACTTCCCAGGTCCCCATGCAACACGGAGATCATCCCAATGCTACAACAACCTGCTTTCACACGTGATGAAAGCATGGGAGGTATCGATACACACAGCTTTCATTAGCATTCTTTTGAAAGTTTAGTTTACTTAGCCATGGGCCAACATTACCCATACAACGAAGCTTAATTAACTGGAAGTAACTGGGGTAAATAACTCTCAGGATTTACCCCACATGTATCCACGTCAGGCGTCCATTATTAGCTGTAGATCAAAGATATTTATATCTATCCTCACAGTTTTAGTCTGTAACACACCACATATTATGTCTCACATATAGGGTATTTTAAGCAATGAAGTAGGCTGCCATAAACCAACCCACGCACAATAAAACATGCAAAAATGAGCTGCTTCTTATATACTCCGATACTTCGAGAGAGGAACTCACACTGTTTAACTCTGAAAGTCTGTTTGGAGTCTCGCCCACGGGTCCTCTATACGTCGAGCCAAGGAACCTGAATCCGGTGTACACTAACTGACTATAGTGACCTTCAAGAACTCAGGCAAATTACGAATACTTTTTATCACACAGAACTATACACATTACACCGGCGCAGAAGATCGTCTCTCATGTATGGGAAGAGAAAGAGTTTTAGTGGAGTTCAGCTTCACTGCACACAATGAAGAGAAATCACAATCTGCCCGGCACAGGTGGTTTGATAGCGCTCGCACTCCTAGGGATGAGCTGTGGTTAATATCATGCTGAAAGAATTTTACCGCTATGCAGAAAGTGTTTCGGTTCCAAAAGTGAAATATTCAGACAATAAATAGCTAGGATATACTACACAAAGGAGTACACCTCTGTGCAATAATATCACTTACTGTAACTGATTCGAGATTGTATTACTTCTCAATAAATGCATTGCTTCCAATTCGAGTATGTCCTCATACAAACAATCAAAAACTAATACTAAGAAAAACTACATGGATCCCAAATTAGAAACTCATATCATTGCTTGATGGACAACAAAACACAGTTTCAGCGGGTCATATAAAACAAGCCACATTGGCTGCCCTTCTAAAATGATTTGCACAATGTAGGTCTTTAAAAACAGATGTGCAAGTGCCTTAGACTTGGCACAGGGGTAGCATCTGTGAAACTCATACAGAATAAAGGATCCAACGTCCATGTCAACCTCTATGGACAGCATCCAATTTTGCACAAAGCAAGCACATTCACCTGGTCAGATTAAGCTAAGATTATATGCGGATAGGGTCCGGCATGTTTTTTTGGCATGAATGTGCTCGTGTCGTGACACTGAAGCACGGGGGCGGGAGCGTGATGTTATAGTGCTTCCTGAGAGCAAACCGTATTGGGAAGTTGATATTAAAACAGTAGATGGCACCATGAATGCCAAGCTGACAATATGACTCCCAAACTCTAGAAACTTGGCAGAAGCAGAATATTCCAGCATGATAATGATCCAAAGCGTACTGCCAAAAGCATGCAGGAAATGGAAAAGTGAAAAGTATGACCTGTAGTCTTGAATCCAAAATAGCTCTTGTGTTCATGTGACCAACAATCAAAATATTTACAAAAATATTTACATTTTGTCTGACAATCATATCTGCCGCAAGTACAGTAATACCACCAAGCCAGATAATGGTGAATCTCTAGGTACATTTACTAACTTTTACACATGACTGTATGTGGGATATTCATTGTGTTAACATTTATTTCACGACTTTGCTACCTGAGATAAATTGGTGCAGGATCCAGTGATCATTACCAGGAGCTTATCTTTGACAAGGATGAGCCTCTTCTCTCTGCTGGATGGCTGACAACCACAAATCAATTTTCTTTTTTGTCTGTAAGAAACGTCTTCCAGGTTTTTGACCTTGTATGCTGCGGCGTTCCCCATGCACAGCTGGATTCGCTTTTACAATCTATAGAAAACACCTCGGAAAGCAAATTGAAAAGTGGGATAACAAATTCATGCATCTCTGGTATCCTCCATGTTGAAGAGTATTAACTCTGTTAGCAAAATTAAAGATAAAAAAAGAAGATTTGAAGCTCATTAATAATAGGTTTACTGATTTTTGTTGCATTTATTTTCTACTGTAGGACCCTGACTTTTTAAGTATTTTTTTCAATTTTACACAAAAATAAAAACTCTAGAGTTGTATGCTGTAGATAAACAGTGCCAAAGGTTTTTGTCCATCAGAGGGCAAGATTTACCCAAACATAAAGTTAGGAAAATAAAATAACTATCAGAAACCCTCTTGTACACAATGTACTGACCCTATTGGCTTGTTAACATTTCACTATTTTAATCATTGTTTTTCTTCTTTGTTGGAAAGTTGGACAGGTCTAGTCTCATTAACGTTACGTGGCAATAAAATGAAGTCAGCTGACAACCTAAATGTTCTAAATGATCAGGTTACCACATCTATGGAGTTTTTCTTCCCTGATGCCACAGAAATACTCCAGGACTCAAAATGTGAAAGACACATGAACGATCCACCACATTGTGTGCTGTAATCAAAGCTGAAGGCCAAATTAAATATCAGCCTGTGTGATTTTTTTTGGTCATCCAGTGCAAGAGGCATTAGATAAAATATTTGTAAAAAATGAGAGACCATGTACCACAGTGTGTTTACAATGAATGCCACAGAAAAGAACATCATTTGATGCTTAGTCACAGTTACAGGACAGAGTCAACTTAGTTGACAGAATTTTTGTTGACATTAATGTTATATGATGTTAGATGTTAGATGTTTTAATTATTTAAATAAGAAAAAAAAAAAAAAATAACACTCACTCATCGTCTATACCGCTTTATTTTGTGTACAGTGTTGCGGCGGGGCTAGAACCTATCCCAGGAGACTTAGGACACAAGGCGGGGTACACGCTGGACAGCGTGCCAATGCATTACAAGGCACACACACACTATAGGCAATTTGGGAAGCCAATCAGCATGTCTTTGGACTGTGGGAGGAAAATTTGCAGCACCAAGCACGGGGAGAGCATGCAAACGCCACACACACAGATCCGAGGTGGGAATCGAACCCAGACCCTGAGAAAAAAAACAATTTAGCAATATATTTTTAAATTTTAAAATAGAGTAAAAATAAGATTAAATATGTTTTTATTTATTATGTTGAAACCAAGAATCCCTCAACTGTAAAAGCAGACATGGCAAAAATGATCAAACATTATGACATTCCAGCTAAGTGAAGCACAGGATGGACATACTGTTTGTGTGATGTTATATTGTCTTAATATGGTAAAATATGATATAATAATAAATATACTTAAGTATAGCGATGAATTCCAAGTGCTTCAGTGTTTTCCACCTTATGTGATTATCATAGTTTTAAAACGCACTTAGTTTGCATTGAATGTTAAGAAGATTGTATAAAAGTTTAGCTAATACAGGGGGGCAGGGGTGGCTCGTGGTTAAGCTCCCTGGTCCACTGTCGGACCCTTGAGCGAGGCCCATCACCCCCAAGTGCTCAGATACAATCGGGGCGTTGAGCTGGCAACCCGACCCTGTAAATAACTGGCATGAATATGAATATGATGAATATTCATATGAATATGATGTGCTGGACGGCACGTAGACAGAACCATCCATGTGTGAAATACAACTGAATCCATCCACAATGGCATTGTTTGTTTGATACATTTTCATTGAATCAGTTTCTATTCTGCAACTAATACTAATACTAATACTATCAGATCTGATCATTTTCATTTTAACAAAAATGTTCGATGTTTCATTATCACAATCTATCAGGAGTAAAAACAGTCCAGTGAACAGAGCAGGAATGAAGAAATGGCTTTGCGGATTCCTGATAAAAGTCAGAATAGAAACTCTTCGCTGAATTGCAATTCCTGCTTTACCATTTATATTATCATTTAAAGAGCTTTAAAAAAAACATCAAAGGCCACACTGAAGCTGAGCAGTCTATTTTTAGAAAGAGAGAGAGAGAGAGAGTGTGTGTGTGTGTGTGTGTGTGTGTGTGTGTGTGTGTGTGTGTGTGTGTGTGTGTGTG
>JAQMYG010000035.1:8096326-8117822 GCA_030014215.1 Clariallabes teugelsi
AACAATTCCGCGTCTGTTTCTGTAAATTTAAATCATGTTTTTATTAAGTACTCGGTATCGGTATCGGCGAGTACTGAGATGCAAGTACTTGTACTCGTACTTGTTTTCCAAAAAAGTGGTATCGGTGCATCCCTACCGAAGACACAGACAGCGACAGCGGTTTTGGACGAGACCCGGGTGGACTTCTTCATAGCGGAACCGGTAATGATGATTTGTTTAGGTTTCTGATTGCTGTTGATTGGGGATCCTCCTGACAGCACTTAACAGGATGTTTTGCGTTGTCATGTGGACAAAGATCATTTACCACGTAGGTCATGTGGACAGAATTATTTTTAAAAAATAAAAAACAAGTAGAAAATTCTCCGTTTTTAAAAATACCAGGCTACGTGTGGACGTGGCTTCAGTTGATTCTTGTGTGTAATAAGAGTTTTGATTCTCCCTTTTCTAAAACTTTGTACCAGTCTAAAAGTAAAACCATTTCTTTTTCTTAGCTCAATAAAGTAAATAATAAGTAAAAAACAAGCAAAAAATATCACCTGATACAGTGCTCTTCTTTTCAAACACAATATTATTTTGAAACACAAATCCAAAGTTAAAAAAAAAAACCTGCCTGTAAACCATTTTGTCTACCTAAACTTCTGAAGCTACCACAACAAAGCAAACCACCGTCACAGACGGCCTGCATGTGACTACGAATAATACCACGTTGTCATGAGGCAAAACATAAACAAAAACAATGAGCACATGGAGTTAGGGGGGGTTGCGCTCATTTCCAAATTACAGACCAGGGCTGAGGATTCGGCACTGGTTTTTTTGTGAGACGGATGCTTGTTTGTTTGAGAAACTCAAGTGAAAATGATTTTGTGTGGTCTTTGGTTAGCCGGAGAGTTGAAGAGCTGGACGCTTGGTGATCTCACCGGATGAAACAATGGAAAATCTTTGGAGAACAGACAAACCACTCAGACGCAAGTCGCTACGTTGCTTAATGGTGCGAATGAACAGATGACACCAAGCTGCATTTTTGCAGCTCATTATTACAATAAGAAATGCACAGATCATGGACACAGAGGTGACCAACCTCAGGTCAACAATATGCACACATGACTATGCTGGGACTTTTTTTTCCTCTAAAATATATAACAACAAAGTTAGAGTGAGGTACTTGCCTGCACATCTGAAGCTTTGAGCAGTCAGTCCTTTCTCTACAGCCAAACACGTGAGAATGCTCAGGAAGCTTGTTGTAACAGACTGGCGCTTGGCTCTCTGGGCCTCCCTTTGCCGACGTTCCCGGGCTGGCCGGCTCCTCATCAGAACTCCAGATGGCGCTATACGGCTGTTCTCCCCTTGAGGTCTCTGGGCGGCCACAGCTGTGCGCAGGGCCTCTACCCAGTCCTGGGCCTGGGGCTCATTCTCAGCCCGGAGACGCAGCACCTCATCCGGAAAGACGGCTTGGAACCGGGCGCAGCCTCCTACGTTGGTGTCATCCCGCTGCACGGCCAAGCAGGAAGCGAGCGCGTACCGCAGCACGGGCTCGCACACTGGCCCTCGGCCCTCGGTTTGGAAGGCCTGCAGATGGGTGCGGCTAAGCACGAAGGTGAAGGCGCTCCAGTTGTTGAGGTCGCTGGGTTGGTACAGGAGGCCAACTTTGAGCACATCTGCGCAGTGTTTGGTGAACAAGGGCAGGGCCTTGGGACGGACTAGCGGACGGGAGGTCGGCAAAGAGACCGCGCTGGGATCGAGTTCATGGGGATCCGGAGAAGCGGCAGACGACGGTTCGCCGTGACGATGAGCTGGACGAGCGACCAGGACGCGTTCCCAAAGGAGCCGGCGCCATTCCAGGGCCTCCCACTGGCAGGGAGCGCGGAGCTGCAATCGAGTGCTGTTGAAGAAAAGGGCCTGGAGCACGCGCCCATCCTGAGGCTGAGGCTGAGGTGCACCCACACTCTGGCAATGCGACAGTGACAGGGCTGTACACAGCTGCCTGTTCCCGCTGCTGTCCAGGCTGTAGACCCGCAGCTCGCAGGGCGTGAGCTCCACATGGCAGGTATTCCAGCGGCCCCAAGGACCCTCCCTGTGCTCCAAGATCCCCTGTTTTATCAGACTAGTGGTGCTCTCTTTATTACCTGGGAAACAAACAACAACAAAATAGTGTCACAGAAAAAATTCTAATAATACACAAATATACAGAGCGTGAGAAAGAAAATTTTTTTTTTTGCATATTTGTCACACTTAAATGATTCAGATCATCAAAGAAAATGATATTACAAAAAGATAACCAGAGTAACCAGTTCTTAAATGATGATTTCATTTATTAAGGGGAAGAAAAGCTGTCCAAACCAACCATCCAAAAAGAATATATAATAAAAAATAATAATAAAAAAAGAAAGGAACATCATGAATTAATTGTGATTAGGCAAACATTTTGCTGACCACAAAGCTGACCACACCCAGGTATGATTACTGCGAGACCTGTTGAATCAGGAAAATAACTTAAACAGAACCTGTCTGGACCAGGACAATTTGCCATAATTCATGAAACCATGAATTCTGCGCTCTACCAGAAAGTCCTGAATGTCTGGCCATCAGTTTGTGACCTCAAGCTCAAGCGCACTTGGGTTATGTAGCAGGACAATGATCTGAACTGCACCAGCAAGTCCACCTCCGAATGGATCGAAATAAGATTAACAGTTTGAAGAGGCCTAGTCAAAGTCTGGACTTAAATCTGTTTGAGATGACCTTAATCAGGCCATTCATGCTTCAAAACCCTGCAATGTGGCTGAATTAAAACAATTCTGCAAAGAAGAGCGGACCAAAATTCCTCCACAGAGAAGTGAAAGACTCCTTGCCAGTCGTTATCGCTTGATTGCAATTGTTGCGGCCAAGGGTGGCAGAACCAGTTATTAGGTTTAAGGGCAATTACTTTTTAACATAGAGCCAGGAAGGTTTGGACAGGTTTTTTTCCCCTTAATAAATGAAATCATCATTTAAATACAGCATTTTGTATTTACTCTGTGTGATGTTATAATTTGTTTGATGATCTGAATCATTTAAGCTTAACAAATATGCAAAATCATATACAAATACTTTTTCACGGCACTGTAGTACCCGTTGGTGCTCCCTTATTCACTGCCTAGTGCATGGAAGCCTAGTGAAACTTCTCGGAAGCGGGCACTATTGGAAGGAACCAAGTAACGCACTGCATTATTGTCTCCTATTTCCTTCCCGACAACCGCATCTTCCTGGCTGGTCATTTCCATCAATAACTCTGGCGTCACAACAACTGTATGATGCTTAAAAGGTTCCTGAGCAGCTGATGGCAAAATAACGGACATTTGTACAGCCAAACACGGAGCATGACTGTGGAACAAAGCTCGTCTTTCTGACGACTTTTCCTCTCCGCGGTCTCTCATTCCTTCACAGAAATGCCTCTGTTGAAGAGTGTAGGACGTACACGTTGGCGAATAACGGCGGATATTTTGCTAAAACGCTATCAGGCTGTCAAGTCGTCATGCGGGTCTTTTCGCAAGCGTTCCTTGTGACCTCATCAGGAAGAAATATCATTGTTTGCAAGGCTACTGTGCAAACAGAAATGGCCAGAGAGCGACCCCTAATCTGTGGCACTCCTTTTCAGCCCTTCCTCTCTTAGCCAGTTTTTCCCCGCCTTGCTCCCTTTCTTTATCTCTATTCACAGCAACCTTCATCCACACACTTCCTTGGCTGGGGCAGGACACAGGTTTCCTCTAAAGTCCACGAAATATCAGAGGGGCAGGAGGGTGTTTGGAACTAAGTGCTATATGTTTCAGTACGCTGGATCTTGACAGAAGGTTAAAAGGAAAGTTTTAAAGCAATTGCCCAAATGTTGTTCTTAGGTCTTATCTATGGTTTAACAGTCCACAACCTCAATGCACATAATGAATAATCCTCTCCCCCCTCTGTAGAATAGTCTATCTACAGACTGGGCTCTTTTGGGTCAGTTTTGGGACATCGCCAGGTGCCAGGAGACATGTGGTGTGCTGTGGGCTTTTTGGAGCGACTTTCTGGAGGCTGGAGCGCTTCTTTGAGCTTCAAACGGAGCAGTGAAGACCTTTTTCAGGGTCATTATTAATTTATCTCTAGGAGAAAAGTGGCGCGTTCGGGAAGTCAGTGCTGTGTCACTGAGTGATGCTGCGCAAGTGAAGTATAGATAAACGCAGCACCGGGACACAAAGATTAGTCATATTTACTAACCGGTGCCTGGCCAAAGTATACCTGGCTAAAGCTACTAAAACAAACAAACAAAAGAAAATTCAGTTATGAATTGTGATTCTTTTATGTGCCGATTTGTGCCTCCAAAATTTTTTTAAATGATTTATTACTTTTATAATAGAGATGCACCGGTCGATCAGCCAGTGACCACAACTGTCTGTTTTTCAGCTTGATCCGTGCAACAGAAACACATTTTTATTGCATTACATTGTCAAAAGCTGCATGTCTTAAAAAGACTCAGATCTGTCTTTTTCTCCAAAAACATGCGAGCGAATTGGTCTCGTTACCCACTCATTACACAAACACACACCATGGCCACGACCGAGTCTTGAAACACGCGCTAGGAGTGCTTTTTACTATGACTTTGGAGGCATTAGAGGCTGAAAAACATCATTGTTACTTTATAATCTTACAAGTGGTACGCTCTGTTAAATTGAAGTTATATGTAATACTTGAATTTAAAGTTAGTTTGCATTGTTTAAATGTTGCGCTTGATTTTTGACTGAGAAAACTAATGTTATAAGGAACGAGCTACGAGTTGTTGAATAAAGAAGCCAAGGTATAACACTGTTGAGTCAATGAGAACTATCTGTGAAATGTACACCATCTTGGAATTTTTACAAAAATCTAAAATTGAACCGAGATATGTATACAATCATACTTTTAGTTGAATCGGCACCTAGGCATCGTGATAATATCGGGGTGGGGGTTGATAATTCCCATCCCTAACAGATTCTATCATTTGCAAATTTATTTTAAAGACGTGGAAACTGATTGACGATGTTCTTGTGCTGATATAAATAACTTGCATCATTGTAGAACCAATTAATATGCAAATGCTTAGACATGCTTTATTATGTTTTCATCACATCATTCTGACTTAGTCTTACTTAAACGGCGGAAAAATTAATAGCCTTTTTTTTTTTAAATATATGTTTTGATTTCTTTTTTTATTAATACCACACTGCACCAAAAAAAAAAAAATGGCAAAGGACACAACCTACAATCAAAGCTGACTTTCTGTTAAAACCAGCAACACAGCCGCAGCAGCGTCTAAAACACTAAAACGTCAATCTCCGCAGGCTGTAATCAGACTAAGACGGCAGCCTTAAATGATGCAATGAAAATCAGTAGCTTTAAAACATGGATTATAATCTTTAAGAGGAGGAACGGGAATACCAGACCAGGGGTGTAGGCGGGACGTTTTACAGCCACAGCTATTCTCGAGTTACACCGAACTAATCATGATGGCGTGTGGCATTTTTAAACTTTGCTCTGCTTCGAGATTTATCATTAACGTCTACCCCGATTTCATTACAGTCCTGAATAATTATAGCAGTTAACGCAACCCGAAAGAAAACGGCATGCAGATGGGAGTCGTCTCATCACTGAAAACAACACATCCATCACGATTTGTATCTGGAGAACGCTGTGCAAATCTCCTCCACGCTTCAGCTCCGAGTTTCTGTTAAATAAGCGTCCATTCTACCGTGCTGTTAACTATTTTCTCCTTGGCAACAACAATTGTGTATGTAATTCACATTAGTCTAGACGATGTGGAAATTTAGGATAAGAAGTGACAGGCACTACAAGGCAGGTGTAACGAAGCTCTTTGAGTCCCACGACTGTTGATTTAATCTGAGGGCCGCAATTAATCTTTTTTTTTTTTCCCCTTTCTGAATGACTGAGCACAAGATTAGGCCAACACGATACTACGAAGAAAAAGAAAAAAAGGTGACATTGATTATATCAATCTTGAGCTGCCCCCCTCCCATACATACTGCGCAATTACCTTAATGAAGACTGGCCTGATCTGGGGTGGAAGGGACTGAAAAAGGGAGTCCGTGGCTTCTCTACGGCCCGGGCTGGCGTTTCTGCTCCTGTTCCTCATGCTGACTAATGCCTTTTCACTCGTATGCTAATCCTCTTAATATCAGGGGTAATTGGGACCCACTCTTTCACAGCATTGTGCCCATTTTGTCGCAGAATTGCATTATCCTACTATTACCATCTTTGTCGAGGAGCTCTTTCAAATTCAGATTCACGCTTCGCCCCAAACAAATGAACACGGCAACAAACAAACAAACGCGCGCGCTGACCAAATCCGGGCACTTCTTGTCGTAATACCGCTAATGAAATCTAATCAACTCCGGCCCGGCCTCTGCTCGATGTAATTTCATTTTTTTTTTTCCCTCTTTGATAAAAAGGAGAGCGAGCTGAACGATTGTTACGAGGAGCAGGTGAGAGACTGTAAACAGTACTATAGGTTCTGCAGGTGTGTAGTGGGAGACGATAAATATAAGAGATGGTGATGATAAATAGAGATAAAGGAACGAGACCCACTTAAGCGCATGAATGGTCATCGTGTATTACCTGAGCAGGTACAAATCGTTAGAGCGACGTGTCATGAAACTATTACATGTATGATATAATAACAACAACACTCCTTACCTTGCATTTGATCGTTTAATGCCATGTTCTTAAGCGTGTTCTTGTCGATGGCTGGAACGCCGTTATCCGTGTACGTCCGATAGTTGACGTCTGACCGTGACCTGTTGTGCCCTCGTTTGAACCCCCCGCTGGACGAACAGCCTGAGTTGGTCTCTTTGGCATGGGCGGCCAAATCATTAGTAGAGCGGGCCCGGTTCCTCTTTCCATTCTTCAGGCCCAGCACGCTAAAAGAAGTTTGTTCGGCCCAGGCCAGGTTGTGAGATGATATCTCGGGCTGTTCCCCACTCAGCAAGCCCCATACCCCACTGGAGGTCAATTTGTCCAGAGTCGACACCTCTTTCAGCTTGGGAGGGCAAACTTGTCCAGATTCTTGCCCGCTGCCCAAGCAGTGCAGGTAGTCCTCGGTCGCCTCAAGGGCTGGACTGATGTCCTCACCCTCTGATCCCTCCATCACCTCCACAGTCTATGTACCGGAGAAGAGCTGGAGGACTGCGAATGCTTATACTTGTGAACTTTAGAAGGAGAGGATCCACAGGCCTCAAGGCCGCAAAGATGAACCATCTGCCGTCTAGGCCCGAGAAGCAGCCTGGCAAGACGGTTTTTCCTCGAAGCCTGGAATCCCTTCCAGACACTGTTAATAAGACATGGTGTGTTGATGTGCCAACAATCGCTCTGTCTGTTTTAAGAAAAGTGGTGGCTAAAAACGGTTCAATCCCAATGTGGTGAAGTTTCTCCTAGGTGTTGCAAGCATTCAAGTTGGGAGGCAGCAAGATCTCAATGAAAGGGACTGAAATATGGTGCAAGGAGCAATGGACCATCCACGGCTTCAACATCCTGCATTAGAGTAAATTGGACAAAAGCATATTAAAATTCTCCGCCTTGTCATTATTATAGACGACTTCTTACTTTCTCTAGGTTTGAGGTCTAATCTAAGATTGAACAAACACGTTTCAATATTTCCTGACTCAGCAACTAGACAGAAAGAATCACGGCAAAGTTTAGTCATTTATTTCAATTGCCTCAGTCAACTGAAGTGAAACTAGAGAATGAGCACTTTACCTGGGAACGTATGTGGTCAGATCATCGCGTTGTCCAGGGTTGAGGTTCTCTACGATCTGTTGCTATTACTTTCCTTGTGATCCTGTCTTCTTCCCAGATTCTTGTAGGTTTCCCTCTCTCTCACACGGACATCGATTTCCTCTGCCTGTGCTTTCTGGCTCATGGTCTTTCACTTTCTTAAGGCCATGCATTATTTAGAGGGTATTACATCACCTCTGGCCAATGCCGGAACAGCACATTCAGCATCCCTGGGGGTGTGTGCGAGAAAGAGGGATGGATTAATGGATGAGGGATGAGCTCAGGAGTCTGCAGCAGCACATGAGATTCTGAGCTCAGATCTAACACGGAACGGTAACATAATCCTCTGTCCAAGTTTGAAACGCCCTAAACCTGAACAACCTTGACTCTTTGGGTTTTTAAACAAGGAGACAAATAAAGCAAGGGCAGTTGAATCAGAAGCAAAATAAACCTCTGCCAAAGTATGTCTTGGCCAAGGGTGATAAATGGTGACGGGGCATAAACAGCATTCGACAACATCGAGGCACAAAACTGGCAGAATGCATCATTGAGGGTGATGTATTGGTGCTGGCAGTGAAGCCTCCTGGAGGGATGCAGAGGCACTTTCTGTTTTTAGCTTTCTCACAGCACGCATTCCCACTCTTTACCATTACACTCGCGGAGCGAGGCTCTACACGACGTGTCTGCATATGTACAGTCTGTTCTTTAAACCACAATTACAAGACGGCTGTCTATACTATATGGCCAAAAGTTTGAGGACACCTGAACATCATCTCTTCTAGAAAAGGCTTTATACTACAATTTAGAGTGTGGCTGTAGGGATTTGTGTTTAGTCAGCTACAAGAGCATAACCGAGGTCAGGCATTGCTGTCAGCCTGCATTACAGTTCATCTCAAAGGTGTTCTGAGGCGTTTAATAGGACTAGATTTTTTATAAATATCCAAATTTGATAGTACTTTTCTCAGGTTTTTTTTTTTTTTTTTTTACAATTTTATGATTTTAAACCTCTACAAAAGTTAAAACCTCCATAGTTTTATACCAGCTTCACAACTGAATTTTACATGAATAATTAAATGTAGCTCATTCCACATAATTTTCATAAAAAACCAAGAACAGCATTTAAACAATACAAACTATCTTAAAATAAATTAAACAATGCTAAAATTTACTGAGCAGCCCGCATGCGTCATCCATTATTACCTCTAAACAAACTTAATTAATTAAATAATTCTCTCCTACCACATGGTGTGACTAGCCAGTGTGTGAATAGTTTAAAGTGTACCTCCTGTAGGATTATAAAGAAACGCCTCCAAAGTCTTGAGCACGCGGACATGCACGGCTTCTAATGTGTGCATTTTGAGACTAATTAGAGAATGTGGACGGCTGTAAGCTTGTGTAATGGGTTTGACACTACATGAAGAAAAAGACATCTGGGGCCTTTCTAATGCACACAATTTTCGATAATGTAACGCCATAAAAATGTGTTTTTGTTCCACCACTTAGAAGCACTCGGCACAGAACCTGTTACATCCGGTCATGGGTGATGGACTGGTGCTTCTCTATTATAAATGTTATAATTCATTAAAAAAAAATATTCTGGAATTAGAGTGGCAATCCACAAAATAATTGCAATTCTTAACAAAATTCATTTAATCTGGATCCTACTGGAACAGGTTTGAGCTTCCTCATTCCACTGAAGGAAAACTGTAATGCTATACAGACACTCAAATCTACAAAACATTTTACACAATCATGTGCTTCCAAATATGTCGAAAGACGACAGGGAAGAACTGCATGGATGCAAAAGTCAGGTGTCCACAAACCTTACAGTGTATACTGTATTATCGATAAAATGCAATCAGAAGTGTTTAAATTGGACATAGAAAGAGCAAAAGACAAAACCATGGTTATCTGTCAGTTTTCACTTCTCTCCTGTCATCTCCATAGTTATGCAAAGTCTGTAAGCCTGCACATAAATTCCCCAACTTTGGGTATTTGGTTAATAATCACACTGCAAATGCAAAAATGGTAAGTACTGATAAATTAGGTTTTCATCAGTAAGATTTCGCAAGAGACAAATGGAGGTGTGACACCCAAGTGCTTTCCAACATACAGCAACGGAAACTTGCTTAGAGTTGATTACACCTTTGATAAGATTTGCATTAACAGTTACAATTTTGCATCAGGTAATTCCCTTAAACCAAAATAAAAAAATAATTTGTAAAAGACCTACAAAACACAACACTGTTCATAATTAAACTGTATTAAGGCAGGATTGTGGCATAGTGGTTAGCATTGTGGCCTCGCACTTTCAGGGTCAAGGGTTCGATTCCCGCCTCAGGTCTGTGTGTATGGAATTTGCATGTTCTCTGGTGGGTTTCCTCCGGTTACTCCAGTTTCCTCCCACAGTCCAAAAACATGCTAATTGGTGTTCAGAAAGTGTTGTGTGTGTGTGTATGTGAGAGAGAATGAGTGTGTTTCTGTGAGAGAATAAATGTGTTTGTGTGCCCGGCAACCGACTGGCACCCTGTCCAGGGCGTATCCCGACCCCAGGTCTCCTGGGATAGGTTCCAGGCTCCCCCATGACCCTATACATAGGATAAGCTGTATAGAATATGAATGAAACTTAAATTAATGAATTATTTAAGTCTGTTTAAAAAAAATGCAATATCAGCAACAAAAAGTTTCGAAATTCGCACAACACTAATCCGGTCGGCTTTCGCCCTCCCTCAGATGCTTTAAAACCTGGCAGTAGATTTTACTATTGATGGTCAGGCACCTGGGGAGGATTTCTAGATGCACAATTTCTCGATTGTCAAACAAAGACAATGAGCATGAACTTGTTTGAGCTGCGGATCTGCCTCGCCTTTTTCCACTGTGAAGACTGCTGCTTTGTGACCGGTAATGATCGTCAACATGAAGGTGGACGGATCATTCACGGCACTCTGACTGAGTTCTATGCAGACTTTGACGCCATGTTCCTGGGTCAGCAGTCTGGGGACGAACTTGGCAACATGGAACATGTTCAAATAACACATGAGAACAATGTTGTGGATTGTTCTCCAACGGTCATCGAGTTGTTGAATGGTTTCAACATTTTTGGCGGTGGAGCTCATTGAAGGTCTTCCTGATCTCTCGCTGTCTTCCAGTCACGTTCTCCCGCTCTTGAAAACCGTAAAATTGCTGAATCATGTCAAACGCCTCCGTGGGAGATTAGCCCAGTTTCACGCTATTTCACATTCACTCTTTGCTCTAACTTGCTGTCCGTGATGAAATAGCAGATGTGGTAACACACGTGGTCAGAATAGCACCAGTTGCACAACTCCTGATCAACACAGGACGATGTCTTTTGGCACACTGACTTATGAAGGTCGGGGCTTCCTGTGACCGTGTGTGCAGCCATGTGCTACCATCTGTTCCAAATCTAGTCTAGAAACACAAATCAAATCATCACCTAGATATGACATCGTATCTATGGAGGACTAAACATGACATAATTATAAATAAATAAATTGTGTGAATAAGTAAATATAGAAATAAATAAATACATAAATACAATATTCCCTGGAAAATTGCTAAATGTATTCCCACTTTTGTTTATTAACATATTTCAAGATTTATTTATTTCTGAATTTCCACATTTCTTCATTTATTAATTTATGTGTTGTCACATTTCTTTATTAATCTATTTTAGATTTTCCACATTTTTACATATATTTATTTCTGCATTTCCACATTTCTACATTTATTTATTTGTCGCTGTATGCTGATAAGGTAGGCGGTCCCAGTCTTAGTCGAAACCATGACTTTTAATTTATTTCTACATTTACTTATTTATTCACACATTTATTTATTTATAATTATGTCATGTTTAGTCCTCCATACGTATCGTGTGGCGATTCCCAGCTCTAATATAGGTACTAGTGGGCAAAGTTTAATTCAAAATTAAAAGATTATTTATTTATTTTAATTTTTTTATCAAATAAAAAACTTTATATTTTAGACTAACGTTATATTTTAGACTAGATTACCAAAATCAACCGAGCTTACCAAGATTTCAAACCTTATGAATTTATTTGCACAAAATATTTGACTTAGGATGGGATTTTTTTTTAAGGGTTATGGATATTTGACAAATATATCATAACCTAGAATGTATGTCCTTGGTTAAAAGATGAGTATTCACTATGTTTTTTTTTTAACAAACAAACAAACAGTTTTTGTTGTTTTTAGTTGTCTTTTGCTATGTATAAATATTTTTGTTATTGTAAAGAGACCTTGAGTTTCTAGAAAAGGCGCTATATGAAATAATAATAATAATTATTATTATTATTTACAGCACGGCATCTGTTACTATGGCGAAAACAAGAGCACAGAAAACCGACTCTATATTAATAAAGTGCTACGACATGGAAAAACAACACGACACGACTTACTACATATCAGCATTTTGTTCCCGACACACACACACACACAGAAACACAAACACACACGCGCACGCACGCGCTGCAGTTTCAGCGCTAGCGAGTCGCTCCGTTAGCAAAACACACCGAGCTAACCGCTAACTCACCTACATCCTTGAACAATGACATTTCCTTTCCATGTTCCTGTATCACAGAAAAGCACCGGAACACACTCCCATTCCGTCGCGCATCCCTACATCATCCCGCACAGACAGAAATCAAAAACCCTAACGCACATATTTCTGCAGATATTTAATCTAACGCCTCACCTGAACGTGTTTACAAACTGTCATACTCGGCTGTGCAGCACAAACGCGGCCCGGAGGGAAAGTCGCCCTGGCGGATTAATGGTTCCGCTCTCCTCACCACTGCGTCACCACTTCAAGCAATGATGCTGTATTATAATTATATAAAAAATACTCTTTATGGACCAGTCTGGACATCTGATCATCAAATCCATCTGTGCTGTTTAAGCATTTTTTTGGTGTTATACTAACCTCCATTCTTTTGGGAAGGCTTTCCACTGGAATTTGGAGCGTGGCTATGGATGATCATTCAAAAACACACAAAAACATCACTCACTCACTCACTCACTCATTCATTCATTGTTTATACGGATCTATCCTTTCGATGGGTGGCTGTCTGCTGGCCGGCAAGCACATCCAATCCATTGCTGGGCGCACACACACACACACACACACACACACACACATACAGTATACTGTACGTATACGCACACACACTCACACACTACAAGCCAATTTGGGAACAGCAGTTAGTCTAATCTGCAGTCACTGGTGGCTCAGTGGTAGGTTTTCCCACCTACCATGCAGAGAAGGCCTAGGTTTTAATTCCCAAACCCTCAGGGGTGGCTCGGTGGTTAAGCGGACCAGGAGTGGACTGCGGACCAGGAGGTCCCCGGTTCAAGCCCCAATGCCACCGGTTGGACCCTTGTGTGGGGTCCTTCTCCCCCAAGTGCTCAGATACAATCGGGCGTTGAGCTGGCAACCCGACCCTGTAGATAGCTGCCACAGAAACGGGGGATGTACAGTATATCCTTTGCTCGATGTACCAGGCGGCACATAGACGAAACCGTTCATCCATGCCCAGCCACTAGATGCAGTGCCATCCCCAATAAAATGGTAGGGTTGCATCAGGAACCTGTGCCAAGTTGTCCCCGATAGGAGCAGCCGAACGATTAGTGTGCATGTCTTTGAACTGTGAGAGGAAACCGGAGTAACTGGAGGAAACTCACCAAGCATGGAGAGAACATGCAAACTCCATGCACACAGTCTTGAGACAGAAATCGAACCCGGACCCTAGAAGTGCAAGGCGACAGTGCTAACCTCTAAGCCAGTGTGCATTGAGTGATTAGTGATTTTTTTTTCCCACTTCAAACTTGGCACAATATGTCTTCATGGAGATCGCTTTGTGCACATGTTATGCTGGAACAGGTTTGGGTCTCTTAATCCTTTAATTAGTTAAAGGAAATCTTAATGCTACAGCCCACAGAGACATCCTAAACAACTGTATGTCCTCAACTTTGTGTCAAAAGTTTGAAGAATAATCACAATTCGGGTGTGATGGTCAGGTGTCCACATACTTTTATGGACCATATAGTATGTATATGACATTTTCCTTTCCCGTATTTTTCCTCTCTTTTTATATGAATATTTTTCTACCAGGGACTGCCAAATTGTGTTTAATCTGCTGCATATTTGTAGAATATTGTTCTTTTCTTTTTCCTCCTGTTTGTAAGTTTTTGTGGTTTTTTTCTTTTGCTATTTATTTCTCACTCTCGCTCTCACTTCTGTTTCTTTGCTTCCATCAGTTTTGAAGAAGTGGTTTTGTGCATATTTGTACATTCTGTATATTAGAACAGCAACATTTGTTTTCTCATTTGATGAATAAAAGTTTAAAAAGTAATAATTTAATAGGTCTTTACAGTAATGAAGGTGTTTTTTTTGTTATTGTTTTTATTGCTTATGTTCTTCCATCCATCCATCCTGGAACGTTTGTTTAATCCAACTATGGACCATGGTGGCCAATGGTGATTACCATTCTATTGATTCCCATTTTACGACCGTAGTGGGACCTCCAACATTCACACACTATGGGCAATTTGGAAACACCAATTAGCCTAATCTGCATGTCTTTGGACTGTGCAAGGAAACCCACCAAGCACAGGGAGAGCCTGCAAACTCCATGCACACAGACCCACAGCTGGAATCGAACTTGGAGCTTGGAGGTGCAAGGCGAAAGTGCTAACCACTAACCCACCGTGCCGCCTACCACATTCTTAAAACACTAGAAGATGATGAATTTGGACAGAATTGTTGTTTTTTTTAACCCTCTTACTGGAATGTTGTTTATTGATACCATGAATTATAGTCAGAAAAAAGGAAATGGCAAACCAAATGGCACCATGTTTCAAATGAGCAAACAAAATTGGTTTTCAAAATGCCTTGGAAAAGGAGGAAGTCTTGTTTCTACGATCAGGTCTGTAAGTATCTGGACATCGACAAGATTTGTATATTTTTGGCAATGTACACCACCACAATGGATTTGAAATGAAGCAATCACGGTGTGATTCCATTTTCTCCATTTTCAGGCACAACAGTAATTGGACAAACTAACATAATTCGAAATATAAGGAATAGTATTTTATTTAAATTGTTGGATACAAATCATTTGCAGTCAAATGATAAATGAAACCCATGGATATTAACAAATCTTGCGTTTTCTCCAAGTATGTTTTGGATCATTATCCATCTTGTATGAATGAAGTATAATTTTTAAGTATTTGAATCTGAGCAAAAAGTAGAGCTCTATACACTTCAGAATTTATTCTGCAATTTCTATCAGAAATCTCATCACACGAGTGACTCAGTGTCCTTACCTTGTCATACAGTATATTTCATGTCCATGTCATAACACTGCCTCCACCGGGTTTCCTTTATTGCAAATCCATTTAGGTGGTGTACAGAGGCAAAATTCTAAAGACTCATATTCACCAATATTCCAATTTGATTGGATTATATTGATTGTAACTTGTAACAGAGTCAGGATGGTAATTTTAACATTCCTGGCTGAATGGCTGTTTGTCTACAAGTGTAACAAATGCAAAATTGCACAAATTATGATTTATAATGCCATATGCTACACTATATGTCAGTGGTGGACAAAGTACAAGAATCCTATACTTGAGTAAAAGGACATACTCAAGGTCAAATATTAATCAAGTAAATGTCGAGGTCCTCAATTTACGTGTGAACTTAAGCAAAAGTACAAAACCTTAAAACTTACTTAAGGATCAAAAGGCTTCTTAGAGAAGCCTTTTTCATAGTTAAAAAATCTCTCTCTCTCTCTCTTCCTTTCACTAGAGGACATCTCCTGCCATGCAGAAGGCTCGGTTTAAATTCCCAGCCAATCCTAAACCCCAACCACTGGATGCAGAGCCGGTTCCAAACCTGGATAAAATTGGAGGGTTGTGTCAGAAAGGTTATCTGGTGGCCAAGTTGTGTGCAAGTCAGATAGCCCGTTTTGGCGACCCCTTGACGGGAGCAGCCAAAAGACCAACAACAACTTCCTTTCACTAGAACTAAGAGGTCTAAACCTGTTCCAGACTGACAATGCTCCTGCACACAAAGTGAGATACTTGGAAAACATGGTTTGTCAAAAGCTGGAGTGAACGAAATCCAGTGGCTTACACAGACCCCTGACCTAACCCCCACTGAACACATTGGGGAACCTGGATCGCTGACTACACCAGGCCCAATCACTCAACATCAGTGCCCAAACTTATTGTGACTAAACGGCAACAAATCATGTCCGAAATCTAGTGGAAACCCCTCCCAGAAGAGTAGAGGTTACTATAACAGGAAAGGGAGACTAAATCTGGAATGAGACGTTCACCAAGCACATATCAGTGTGATAGTCAGGCATGGACATACTGTAATAAGTGCCAACAATATTTCTAAAATTATCTGTTACCAAAAACATAAGATTTCTTCTTCAGCTGAGGCCTGAACTGCACTGAGAAAGTCAAATTGATTTAGGCGTTCTTTGTAAAGTCTGGTAAATATCACTTATGCTTCGTGGTTCTGAGCCCTTCAATTACTCTTCGTGGCTGATCCACAAATTTGCCTGGACGTCATTTCTGTCAATGGAGAGGTTGCAGAGGATAAGGGGGAGGAAAGGGGGAGGAAAGGAGGGGGTCCAGAAGAGTAGACAGAAGATTGCAGGCTAATAGGCTGAAGCCGGCAGTGCTTGAAGCTAGCTCAGCGTCCATTGTCCAGATCCCTCGCAGAAAAGAAACATTATTCAAGTCTCTTTCAGGCCACAGAGGAGAAATACAGTAATTATCATGTGGACTTGTTTAAATCTGTGAACTCGCCTCCCTGCCTCTCCCCCTCTGCCCCCATTTCTGTGTCCTCATTGTCTTGGCTTATTTCAAAAAGGCTTCTCTAATGAAGGACATGAAGGCCTCAGCTAATGGCCTCAAATAAGTTCCTCTCTGCTCCATTGTAGAGGAATAATAGTGATGTGAGCCCCAGCTGTAAACTCGGGGACTCCATATTGTGCCTGACACACACTGAGTCGCTTGTGAAATCACGCTAAATGCTAATGTGCTTCAGAAAAACACAAAATCTCTTCTTTTTTTTTTGTCTTCCTGCTACCCCGTCCCCTTTTTTGAGAGTCTATTAGGGGAGTCAGCCGGCCTCTGTAAGTGACATTTGGAAAGAGAGGGAGGAGTGCAGGAGAGAGGAGCTTTTCAAACGCCTGCACCATTACAAAGGGTCAAAGTGCTCATTGCTGAAATGGTGAAATTACCGACAAATATGAAATGGTAATCCTTCAAATGGCTTTTTTTTCTTTTTTTTTACAGAAATTCAACATTTACATAACATTTGACCCGAGCTCAAGTTAGATGATTATTTCTGAATGGATTAAGCCATTCTGTGATGATAGTAAACAGATGAGAGTTCGCATAAAATGAATGTTCTTCTTTCACTAATGTTTGGCTAAAAATATTTCTATCAGCACCTGCTGTTTTGGGGGGGAAAAACAAAAGGCAAAGAGACTTTTCTCAAATCCAATATTCCGGTAATGTAATTTAAAGGTACATGTTCAGTAATGATTGTAGCAAACAAACAAATAAATAATTTGTGTTACAAATCACATTACTATGACTGTGAATTCAAAATGTCTAGTTTAAATAATAATAATAATAATAATAATAATAATAACAACAACAACAACAATAATAATAGTAATAACAACAACAATAATAATAATAATTATTGTTATTATTATTATTATTATTATTATTATTAACAACAATAATTATTATTATTATTGTTGTTGTTGTTGTTGTTGTTGATATTATTATTGTTGTTGTCAGTAATATAATAATAATAATTTATAGGTACATCTTCAGTAATTATTACAGCAAATAAATGTATTCAACATAAATGAATAAATAAATTGTTAGTCACAATGACTATGAATTTAAAATGTCTAACAAAAAATATTATTATTATTATTATTATTATTATATTACTAATAATCTAGACATTTGTAATATATTTCTTATTTATCTAAGGGGCTCCAAGTGCTTTAATGCTGGAGTCTCAAAACACACATATCCATGTTTCATATGACCGAGCCTCATGAGAAAGGCTGAAACAGAATAAGGTTTCACCCAGAACACTGCTTCTTTATCTTTTTTCATATTTACTCTCTCTCTCTCTCTCTCTCTCTCTCTCTCTCTCTCTCTCTCTCTCTCTCTGTCTGATATTTCTTGACCCAGACCTGGCTCGCCTCTTTATTTCCCCTTCCCTGTGTTTGTGTGCTCTCTCTGTATTTTGATTACATCCTCCTGCACTGACGACTAAATTATGATTGGGTTTACGGATGGCAGGGCTTTCATCTGGCCAGTGTTGTTGCGTGCTCTCTTCTTCAACACAAAAGGGCCTGCTACCTCTGCTCTGCTCGCTTTTGAAGAGTAGAGCGCCTCTGCCGTCCCCATGGAAACCACTGTTCGCTTTAAGGGTGAGAGACACAGAGTGGACACATGGTGAGTGTGTGTGTGTGTGTGTGTGTGAGAGAGAGAGGTGAAACAAAAAATAATAATATAATTGCTATATATAAAGAACATTAGACACAGAGAGATGACATATAAACTTGACGTGTTAATGTCATAGTTTAAAACATGCTGTATGACACAAGGTGTTGACTAAAACACCTGGAGATGAAAAACTTCAGAGAAGAGGCCATCTTTTTAGCTAATTTCAGAAGTGAAAAAAAGTACTGCCATGTGGGTTATTTCACAAATGACATACGTCACATTAAATTGAAGATGTTTTAATCTTTGTAATTTCTTTAAAATGAAGCAATTCTTTCATTCACCAACAATGACTGTGAAGAAAAAATGCATTTAACCGTGAATTTTAACTCATCTCAACAATCTCTCTCTCTCTCTTTTACAAGGTTTCTATGCTGACAACTGCTGCATTTTGCAAATTCAGCGATTCTTTAAAGCATACAATTAGCAAATACACAACGCATAGACATTATAATTAAGGACATAATAATGATTTATTCAACGTTTTTTTGAATGATGTAACTGATCTGAACATGAGACTTGTGGTAGGTGCAGTATATGTCAGTTGGTTAATAAAATGTGTTCAGGAACAGGTGGAATGGTGGCATACTGGTTAGCACTGTGACCTCCAGGATTGAGGGCTTAATTGTTCTCCCGGTGCTTGGTGGGTTTCCTCCCACAGTCCAAAGACGTGCAAGGTAGGCTAATTGGTGTTGTTCAAATTGCCTGTAGTGTGTGTGAGTGTGTGTGTGTTTGGGTACCCTGCGTTGTACTGGTACCCCATCCTGGGTGGACTCCGACTAGTGCCCTGGGATAAGCTCCCTGCGTCCCTGCGGCCCTGTTCAGGATAAGTGATATAGAGAATGAGTGAGTGAATATGAGGGTGTTCAGGAATGAGTCGAGATTCTTATAACAGCAAAAGGGGACTGGAATTTGGAATGGCATGTTCAACAAGCAGTTATGGACATCATATAGTGGTTGCATCTGAAATATGCTGAAATATCCATATCCCTAATAACATTATTAGGACCCAAAAGAAATCACAATATTTCCAGAGCTTTATTGTCAATCAAATAAAAAAGAGAAATCGATTATATCCTCTAACATCACTCTCATAAACATCTATTTCCTGGCGAAAAACCATGCCTCTATAACCAACCCCTTGCTGACACACATATCCCACTCACGCCAGGTGTCACGGACTTTCCATCCCATCTTAATAACATTCGGCTCACGGTAGCACAGAGGCAACCTTTATTGCCACCCAGGCTTGAGAACGAGTCTCTGTCCATATGAGCCAAACCCAATTTTCCCAGGACAATAGTGCCTGTCTGACTTTTCATATCTTTCTTTGACTCCTGTCGTTCGTAGCACTGGCTGTGCTTGCATGTCACCTCAGGATTACCCGGCATGGCAATATCTAATCACGTCAAGGATCCTTAGAGCAGTATAGCATCGTCGCATGTAGACACAACAATCATCAGCAGGCTGTGTCATATTGAACATTCACGAAAGAAATATTGGAATGAAATGAAATGAACCTGAGAGATGTTGATATTTGAGTATTATATACAATATATATATATATAAACTTTAATAATAATAATAATAATTTTTTTAAAAAGGTCGAGGGTGGGGCTTTAGTGAACACTCTGCACTTGAGCTGAACCGAGATGTTGAAATTGATGTGTTGAAAGCAGGAAAAACAAGCAGCTGTAAGGATCAGAGTATATTTACACCCATCAACCATGTAACATTACAGCGCAGTCTTGCCCCAGTCTGTTGGCAGTGGATCCATTGGGTGCCGTGGGTTGTGGGGTGGGGCCTCTGAGGATTGGACTTGCTTAATCGGATTGAGATTTGGAGAGTTTGGATGCCAGGGCCCGTATTCACAAAGCTTCTTAGAATTATCTCAGAGAGCTCCTATCTTAGCTTAAAAAGTCCTAGCTGGGAGTCCTAGACTAAAAGTGATTTAGGAAACATCTCAGAGCAACTGTGAGCAACTGAGAAAGGAAAGTACAAAAGCCTTTATCTTAGTGAGGAGGCGTGGTTGACCCTGTTGCTTGGGATGATGCAGCAATTCAAGGACTGTGATTGGTTGATAAAAAAATAACCTTTGACCTCTGCAAAGGTCTTGAAATATGTTCTTTGTAAAAAATATAATATATGATAACAGATGAAGTGAAATTATAATGTTTGTATATAAAGAAATTGTATAATCATGACTACAGGCTACTTTATGCAAAATTTCTGTTATAGGCTCAATATATATAATATACATATAAGTTAAACAGACAAATGTCGAAAATGTGTCTGCTTTTAAAGCAACCAATTTCTACACAGTAGTTACTATATTTAAGGTACATTTATTTACCGTACTGATTTTATTACTTGTGATCCATTTTAGATTGATAGGAGCAAAATGGCCAATTTACATGATTGCAAGCTATTTAAATTGCACTTTTGGATGGTATGTAGCCAAGAGAGATGGAAGGAAGTAAAAGAATAAGAAAACCAAATTGGACAGAAGAGCAGTGTTTACTTTTAGCTTTACGTTCAGTGATTGGAGAACATTTCTTCTTTCCACTATTTTGTCCTCTGCTATAGAAACTCTTAGGCCTCTTAAAAGTCCTCCTGTCTACTCTTAACAATTTTTACCTTAGGAGCTGTTTTTAGGGCCAAGATGTTTTGTGAATCATTTTTATCTTTACTAAGATTTAGTTCTAAATTTAAGGAGAAATTCTAAAAATATGTCTTAATTCTAAGACTTTTCTTAGAATTTCATCACTAGGAGCAACCATTTAGGCTTAAGAACTTTCTGAATACAGGCCCAGGTCGTTGGCCTTGGGCTCTTTGACTGCTGGGCCGAGTTCGTTCTGATGCCTTTCTATTGTGGCTAGAACTGGGGTTTTTTTTCAGACAAAAAAAAAGATCGGACCACACAGACTGGTTTTTGGTCCCCGTTGGCATGGGTGAGCCTTGGGTGCCCATGATCTGGTCACCAGTTTACTCATATATAATTGATAATCAATCAGTGTTAACATTATGGATGATCAGTGCTTTAAATCTTTTAATACGTCCTGGGCCCGTATTCACAAAGCTTCTTAGAATTCTCTCAGAGAGCTCCTATCTTAGCTTAAAAAGTCCTAGCTGG
>JAQMYG010000035.1:8249895-8266511 GCA_030014215.1 Clariallabes teugelsi
TTCTGCTGAGTCATTTGCAGGGAAACTGAATATACAGTCTATCTTACACTGGAAATAGTTTACACTGTTCACACGTATATGTTACCTACAGTAGGTGTTTGTTTCAAAAGCTTTATGTTGTGAAAAAAGTGAGATTAGGACATTTGTGTTTCTTGTTCCTTAATTTTTTGTTTTGCAAATATATTGAGTTTTATTTATTTATTTTATCAAATTTAATGATTTTTTATTATTATTTGGGAATATCCGAATTTGCACATTATTTCATCATTCTTAATTTCTAACAAAAAATAATAAAAAATAAATCGGACATTACGATTGAAACAGTTACTCAGTACTTGAGTATCTTTTCACCAAATACCTTTTTACTCTGACTTGAGTAATATTTTGGATGACTACTTTTTACTTCTACTTGAGTAATATTATTTTGAAGTACAGCTACTCTTAATTGAGTACAATTTTTTGGCTCCTCTTAAACAGCCATTTTTGAGAACAAATAGGCACATTCCTGAGACCTTTTGCATTATTAATTTTAAAAAAGGCCGCAGAAACTATCAACAAGGTCAGCTATGAAACAAATGCAGACAAATGTTATATAATATGAATTGCCAGATGAGTTTCGATGCAGCTCTCTGGAACTGTCGCAGTGTCTCCAAAACCTGTCTGACACTAATCTCCAAAATCTCGTTTATGTACAGAACATTATCAGTCAGATAACTTACTACAAACAAACAAAAAGCAGGTGTTTGAATCGGTTACTGTTGCAAAGCGCTGGACTGACGAGTTCGAGGCTTTAAGCGAAGCAAAAACACATTTCTCTTTAGGCCATAATTTTATTAACTTAAAACAGCCCAGTGGAACATGTTGTGTGTGTGTGTGTGTGTGTGTGTGTGTGTCACTGTGCTCGTATTCAACCTCTGTTATAGCCGCCGAGCGGAAAAAATAATCATAACCAAATCAAATCTGCAGTTGTTGGACGTTCTGTGATGTACTCTATATTATACAGATGGCTTGCTGACTCATAGTTAGAGGGTGAAACCAGGAGCAGCTTTGTTGCTATCTGTAACTAGAAGACAAGTCTAATAAAGCACTGTTGACTGGGTGCAATTAAATTGAAGCGTTCCTCTCTCTCTCTCTCTCTCTCTCTCTCTCTCTCTCTCTACACACACAAGGCTGTGATTATTCAAACTAGACACTGTCCACTCCGCTAGAAATATCCACAAGAATAATATTTGGAAGGGATTTACTTAAAAAAAACAATAAGATAGAAATTCTCGTACTTTTTTAAACATGTCTATTTTTAGTATAAAACAAAGAACTATCTTGAACCGAGTTGCTTCGCGTATCCTACCAAGCCCATCTGCTGGAGTCGTGGCCTCGCTTTATTATTATTACAGAAATTAGCATCTAGATATCGCATTCACACTATGAGCAGTGTCGAGCATTTCCTCAAACAATGGCATCCCTGATGGTGTCTATCCACGTGATTGTGCCGCTAATTTAACCCGCGCTTACTGCGTGAAACACTTCTCACGAGTGCTCTTAAGATGCGCTTTTAGGGAAATTTCTCTCTCGGCTTCAGCCGTGTCAGATCTGTCTGAAGCTCTAATGGGGCTGCGGGGAAAGCTGCGTATGCTCGACATGTGTCTGGGGAAATGCTGCGCGTTCCGTGCACAAATGCTTTGCCGCGCTCTCCGTGATCGTTATTATAATTCGTCTTCGGAGGGTGTTTCGTCACCCGCGGTCGCTTGAATATTCAGTTAGCTCATTAAATGCTCCCACCCCCCGGAGCTGGCCTCATAAATATGCAGAAGCATGTGCTTTGGCTTCTTGCATTTCACCAGTGATTAGTGAGGATCACGTCACCATCTGCTGTTACACAGCAAAACTTGGTAGTTGCTTTTCCATGCCACACCTTTGGGTGCTTTATACTTTATTTCCTAATTAGAAATCAGAAGTTTCCTAACTTTAGAAAGGAATACATTCCATCCCAGCATGCTGTACTCGTGCAGTGGCTATTAACCTCTGTGCCTCGTCCGACCACATTTGCATTTGTATCATGTTTTCCTTTGACATCCACTCCATTTAAAGCATGTTTTTAAATTTTATTTTTGAATGTAATCACACTTCCTATTTACCCACATCATTTATTGATTCCCCTTATCGTGGGCCATGCTCCAAGAGTCTTCTCAGATCATTTCTGCAAGCACGAATCCTTTACGTACATGAACACTCCACAACATTCTACAGCAGCTTAATGATTGGTAATTGGTAAAAAAAAAAGAAGAAGAAGAAGAAGAAGATGAAAAAACAGGCACTCACTGTGAATAGATTTATTAGTGTAAATTAGGAAACTGGCAGCACTGTGTAATAATCAAGCCCTAGTGTGAAATGTAATATGCAAAAGACTTTCCCATTTACTCTGACTAAATGTATTAAGGATTAGGTGGAAAATAAAAATGAGTGAAAGATGTCCCTTTGATTAAGTAAGGGCATTTCTTTTGGAATTCTATAATTAAGGGTTGAAAAATCAGTGAACATTAAGTAATTATAGAAGATTACGGCGTCCAGGTCTGTTAATGGGAAAGAAAAATGGCTGATCCGGTTCCATTTGAGTTCAAGGTGATGTTGCTTAGTAATTAGCACTGTTGCCATACACCGTCAAGGTCCGGGTTAAATTCCTGCTTGGTGGGTTTCCTCCCACAGTCCAAAGACATGCAGATTAGGCTAACTAGCATTCCCAAATTGCAAAATATGTGTGTGCCCTGCGATGGATTGGCACCTCGTCCACCTCATGCCCAAAGTCTCCTGGGATAGGCTCCAGGCCACCCGCAAGCCTGTATGCAAGATAAAGCGGTAAAGACGATGTGTGAGTGTGTGTGTGTGATGTCGCCACTCCTTAAAGAGAGGAGCGATAATCCAGAAACAATGTAATAGTGTAAACGCTATAGGCCACGGTACCAGGCGTAACATATTGCAAAATGATTCATATATAATACATGGCGTAACAGTGCTATGACAGGAATGATGTAGTTTACTGCAGACAAAGTACATACATTGCTGTAGTATGGAATACTACATTGTGGAAGAATACTATAAAAGAACACAGTATGTTGCTAATGAGGGAAATTTGTATTACACTATGAGAAGAATACAGTATACTGATGTGGCATAGAAGTAATGTATACCACAGAAATAGAATTCTACAGGAGGAATACTGTAGTGTATTGTATACAGAATAAATTAGTATATGAGAAATATTGTGGTGTGCTATAGACAGAAAGTGTTGCTATAAGAGGAATATTGTAGTGTATTACAGTACAGTATATGAGCGAATTTATACTGTAGGAGTAATGCTGTAGAGTACTACAAATGAAAAGTGTTCCTTTGTAAGGAATACTGTGGTATATTATAGACACAATGTGTTGCTATAAATAAGTGTTATAAATAAGAATACTACAGGAGGATTTCTGAGAATAGCAGAAATATAATGTGTTGCTATGTATTGCTATAGAATGGAAACTGTGGAATGTGAAAAAGGATGAAAAAAATATGTTCGAGGAAGAGGATACTATAAAAAGTATGCTGTAGTATAATATAGACAGACTGAGGAGTACAGTACTATGGTGTACTATAGATAGCCTATGTTGCTATAGGAAGGATACTGTAGTAGGAAAGCTATGGAATACTATATCCAGAATTAGTTGCTATAGGAGAGATATCGTGGTTACTATAGACCGAATGTGTTGTAGCAGTATATGAAGAGTGTAAAAAAAAAAAAAAACAGGATGAATGATGTAGTATACTGTACTATGACAATGCGTTGCTATAGGAAGAATACTGTAGTATACTGTAGACGGATTATGGGGCGATAGGTGGGATCCTGTAGTGTATTATACTGTATGAGGAAAAGTTTATTATAGGAAAGTTTTCATATACTGTATTTTAGACATAATATTTTGCAATAGAAGGAATTGGGCAATCCAGAAATAATACTGCTGTAACTGTAAAAAAAAAAAAAAAAAAAAAAAAAAGTATTTTGCTATAGGATGAATATGTACAGTAGTATAAACAGAATATCTTGCTATAGGGGAATATAGTCTAAAGTGATATACTACAGTATAGACATAAAAGTGGTATAGTATATCATAAACAGGACAATGATTTATATACTGTAGCAGCATATTCTTTTTAGTATATACTATACCATTTTTATATTATAATGTCATATACTGTGTATAAAGGATACTGCAGCACTACACCTAGATGAGGAATAAAATACTTAGTAGAAAATTCTGTAGTATACAGAATTTAGAAAAGAAGAACTAGCCTAAGACCCACAGATTACAGTATTATAGGAAAAATGAGAAAGATTGCTATTATTCATTCATTCATTGATTCATCTTCAGAGTTTCTATTAGTCCTGGTCAGAGTCACAGTGGCTCTGGAGCCTATTATGAGGATTTATCTTGGATGCGATGGGTTGCAAGTCCATCACAGAGCACCATGCGCACAAGCACACACACACAGACATTAACACACTCAGTCATAGATATAGACAGTTTAGTGCACCCATTGTTACTACTGTATATGAGTATAGAATATTAAAGGACAAATACTATAGTGTACTATGTCGCAATAGAAGGAATGGCATATGCTAGGAAGAAAACTATAGTTTTCTAAAGGAAGAAAAGAGTACATTGTTATAGGTGGAATACTGCAGTATACAATAAACAGAATATTTCTCTATAGGAGGAATACTGTGTTATACTACAGACAGAACATGTTGCTACAGTATGCAGTATAGAATTTGCTATAGAAAGAATACTATACTATAGAATATACTATTCTAATAGTATACTATAGACAGGATAATTCTAAAGGAGGAATAGTATAGTATATTATTGGAAGATTATTGTTGTATACTATAGAAAGAAAACTATACTGTATGCTATACTGTAGACATACTGTAAGGTACTGTACTAAGGACAGAATAGGATACTGTAATACAGTAGAAATGACTCACTACGAACCTTAGAGTAGACGTCAGAGTATGCAACAGAAACATCCTCAATCGCAGACCGAGAAAAAGTTCAGAAGTCAACCATCATGTGGTAAATTGATGCTTACAGTTTTGGGGATTCTCAAGAGCCAGTATTGGAACATCATCAGTAAAAATGTTCAACAATCAACATACAGTGAGATCCTTATTAAAGAGCTGAAGCCTAAAATTCAGATTAAATGCAGAGGACTGTTATATCCAAGGGCGTCGTGATCTTGCATGAAGATGCACATTCACACACTTCTGTCCACACTGTCGACACTCTGCAAAAAACTTTGTTTTGAGGTGTTAAAGCATCCTCCCGATAGTCCTAATCTTGCTCCATCAGACTTTCACCTGGTTGCTCCCCCGAATGCAGCCGTACGAATATGAAGATTCATTTCTGATGAAGAAACGAAGACAGCGGTGCATTTATGGCTCGCAGCTCAGCCTAAAACATGTTGTAATGAGCGAACAGACAGATGGATAAAGTGTATTAAATAGTGAATCCTATCGAAGAATACTGATGTATAAAATAAGACCTGTGCTTCAGATGGGTTTGCTTTGAGATAAACATGTTTAATTTGGTAATATTCTGATGTAAAGCTATTTTCTTGGTTATACTGTACTGTATACTGTTAAAAGTCTGAATGAATCAGACAAACACTGTCAGTATAGAATATTATAGGACATTCACGTTGCAGCTCATTAATCTGAGATCCATATACTTACAGTAGTCATGTGTGTTCACTGATTGCAATAACAGCTCCAATGGAGTATTTAGCAGCTTTATAATAACTTCAAAGTACAATGTGTATTCAAGTGCCCTGAAAATGCACTGGTTGAGGCAAGAAAAAGCAAATATACTGTAAATGTCACTGTAAATGTTAAATCTAAATAATTTCCACAGACCTCCCTATGATGGTTCATTTTCTGAACATTATGAAGTTTTTAAGGTATTCTAATGCTGAACGTTTCAATCAGTATGAATGGAAAGACAAATATACTGTACAGGCTTATACACTTATTTCAAACTGATCTAATGGAGGAACCACTATGTTTTATTGGCACATTCAGGCACTCATTAACAGACGGGGAAGTCTAGTGTAGCGAATCTAGCTATGGACTGTTTTGACAGGTGGGTGAAAACACGAGAACCTCCAAACACACAGTAATAGGAGTTACAAAAGGAGGAAAGGGATTACTAGGAAAGGTTATTAAGAAGCACAGTTAATATGATGTTACTTTAGGAAGTAGAATAATAAAGGAGGAATTGGCTATAATGAGATGTGAAGTAATTCCTACTGTGTTAATAAAGGCAGAAACAGGACTATAACAGGGATAGCTTAATATACTGTAGGAGGAACAGCTACACAGAAGGGAATATCTTAATGCCATACGACTGTATATATACAGTACAGGCATTCAGGGAAAGGTAGCAGTTTTTCCACTCATTATAACCCCATAATTTAAGTATGTTGCCCTCCTCAGTGTCTCTGCAGTCTCTGTAAGGATTTCCCAGCTTGTAACACATCAGGCTCAATGGATCAGCTACTTGTCCCAAGAGCTTAAATTAGCAAGTGTGAGGAAAATTGACAAACATTACTCTAAGGGTGTAAGGGGTTGAAAAAAAAAAAGGGGGAGAGATGCTGCAGTGGGTTATAATGAAACGTACAGGTGCAGGAATAGAGTTCTATTTGAGATGTGGCACTGAGAGAGGAGGAAGTGTTTCCGAGTGTGTGGGTCTGATTTTAGGACCGTGTCCTCAGAGACAGGTGGGGGGTAGAGAGAGAGAGAGAGAGAGAGAGAGAGCTGCAGCCGAGAGGGCGAGACACACAAATCAGAATTTCTGAATCTGCCACCACATGTGATCACTGGAGACCATTACTCTCCCATCCAGCTGACAGCTGCTGTGCCACCCACATGATGTAGGAATCTTACACACACATACACTAACACACATTTCAGGTCATAACAGGCCAATGGAGCTACCATATAGTGTCGTAAGCCATCCACATTATACAAATATAATTGTACCAGTTGTACTAATGCAGCATGTGCAGCTTATTAATCTGAGATCCTCATGTGTGTTCATTGATTGCAATAACAGCTCCAATGGAGTATTTAGCAGCTTTATAATATAACTTATAATAATACTAACTACAATATAGAGAAAGACAAGTTGTACCGATTATGCAATATAACACCAGAGGGAGTGCTGTTGTACTGGTTATCAGCATAGCTGTGATGTGGTGGTAGGCGCGAGATGGCAGCCTGCGTTCCGAAGACATCAAAGTCGTCCAGATACCCAGCACAATAGCGCGACCTCAAATATGAGATAAATTTTATATAACAGTTCCACAAACATGGCGGGATAGTGGCTTAGTGGTTAGCACTGTCACATTGCACCTTTGTGGTCGAGGGTTCGATTCCTGTCTCTGTGTGTATAGTGTTTGCATGTTCTCCCCGTGCTTGGTGGGTTTCCTCTGGGTTCTCCGGTTTCCTCCCACAGTCCAAAGACATGCAGATTATGCTAATTGGCGTTCCCAAATTTGCCCATAAGTGTTTGTGTATGTGTGTGTTCCCTGTAGTATATTGGCACCCTGTCCAGGTTCTCTTGAGATAGGCTCCGCAATCCCTTTATACAATATAAAGTGTTATAATGGTGCGGTAGCATAATTTATTATCAACATATTATCAATAGATAATTAACAGGTAATTCAAGATGATAAGAATTAACCATGTGGGTTGTGGACAGTCCTGTAAATCTCATAAGTTTCTCTTTTATTTCCAATTATTCCACTTTAGAATATCCAATTAGAAATATGTCAACTTTGGGTTGAGTCCCAAATAGCATGAAATGGAAAGCTAGAATTTTTGCTACAATCACTTGTTCACCACAATAACTGAAGTGCCATGATTAGGAGTTATAGACAGATTTGGGTTTCAGCCTTGTGTTAGAAGCTGGTAAGGGAGGCAATTCAGAACGACTTAGCAAACCTGACAAAGTGTTGAAAATGGCATAACATTTTCAGATGTGTTTTCTTGCTAAAAGTGCATATGCGACTGGGTTTGAATGCGGGTTTTGGCAGGAAGTTGCTCTTTCCTCAGTACTATAGATTGTAAAGACCCTCTTTCGCCCACGCTGCGACTGACAATTAGTGTAATTCGCGATTATTAGAACACCTGGAACAAGGAGTGATAGATACAGTTAAAAGAACAAGTGCTGTTGTGCTCTATTATCACCACTAGTGAAATGCCCCTCGTCCAATCAGATTACTTGGTCGGAACGATTGTATAATTAAGTTATATGAATTCACGACTGAGTATTGCCAAGTTAGATGATAGTGGTCTGCTGACCGTCATATCAATATGTGTTTGTTGAACATTTGATTTGTTCTACATTTTGTCCCGCTACACTGGGACGGATTAAGTGTGGATTTTTGCTGAGTCAGCAAGCTGGGTTGACTAATATTACGTAACACAATGTGTGTTAAAGCCTGGCAGTATTTCTCAGCAGGAACATACAGTACAGAGTGTTGACTACCCTGTGTGGTTTCTATGAGAATGCATCAGTATCAGATATTAACCAAGAATCACAGCTCTGACATCAGTATTACATCATGCACATCTCCTCTGTACTGCTTTATTTAAACTGCTATAGAAGCATAAGGATTATTGAGCAATACATGGCCTGGTCTCTGTTGGACTCCATTGTGATGATGATGATGATGATGATATCATGGTATCATGATGATACCAGTTTCCAGAACACATGCAAGTCAGCCTACGTGATTCGCCTTGTGGCGCCCAATCTACAGTCGTACTTATCCCTGTCATGTCTCTTTTCTCTTCCCTTAGCGCTGATGCATGCTGTGGTTTTCGGGAACGTGACAGCCATCATCCAGCGCATGTACTCCCGCCGCTCACTTTACCACACACGCACCAAAGACCTGAAGGACTTCATCCGCGTTCACCGGCTGCCCAAGGCTTTGGAACAACGCATGTTGGAGTGCTTTCAGACCACGTGGTCTGTTAACAATGGCATCGACGTCAGCGAGGTGGGTTTCACTGCTTCGCGCTCAGCACTTCCTGTTTCCAGTTCAGGAAAAACAGGATACATCCGGGTTTGGATCCAGTAGCACTTTGACCCATTTGATCCCTCGAATGACCCGTCTGTCACATTAATCCAATTAACGTGTGTGAAAAATGAATTTCATTTCATTTCATTTCAACTAAAAGCATCATTCCAGTGTAGACAGTAGACTGGTATTAGATATACACAAGTAATACATCGTCCTATAAATAATATAGTTTGTACAACAGATTTCATATATTATACAATAATATTTTCTTTTCTCACCCACAATTTTCCTGTAACATTCAGTTTCACATTAATAAGAAATCCAGTACAGAAGCCTTTAAGCATTAAACTCAATGTTCCAGAATGTGAAGCAGCTCTACGAGTGACAGCAGAGACCCGAGACAACGGTGTCGACAGTGATATTAACATAACAGTCATGATGGGTTTGAGCGGAATGTAAACATGAGGATGTGAAATCTGGGCACGCTACAGGACTAAAGCACTGCCGGATTGCTCTCTGTATGGAGAGATGATGCAACAGTTAGTCCTAACAGTGTGAATACCTATAAACCTTTGACGCCATTAAAAAAAATACATGTTGATTAAGGTGGATTTTTGTTTCCTTTGATAAATAATACAGAAGCTGGTGGCAAATCATTTTCATAATCCATAAGGATCATAGCTGAGAAACATTTCCCTGATCTAATTCATCTCAGCAATGTTCTCTCAGGTTGAGGTCAGGACTCCAAGTTCTTCCATACCAAACTCGCTCATGCATGTCTTTATGGACTTTGCTTTGTGCACTGGTGCGCAGTCATGTTGGAACCAACCCCAAACTGTTCCCTCATAGTTGGGAGCGTGAGATTGTCCAAAATATCTTGGGAGCATTAAGCATGAAGTATTAAGAGTTCCTTTAACTGGACAAACTAAGGGGCCGAGAAACAACCCCACACCGGTTCCAACTTGACTGCGCACCCGTCGGCGAAGGCAGGTGAGCAAATACTTTTGGCAATATAGTGTTTATCTGATCTACAAGCACATACTGTACGAAAGTGACTCAGATCCGATCTGAGAAATATCAGATCTGTGCATTAAGGCAGCCATATCTGTGTCATATTAGAGTGAGAAACATGAATTCACTGGTAATGTGAACGTAAACAGAACAGAGGTGACTGAGTGCTATATGTGCTATATGTCTCCAGACATCAGACTATAAACCACTTTGTGTACTGTACTGGTTTTAAAACATTGATCTGATAAAAAAAAATCTCTATCCACATTGTGATCCTGAATGTTATTCTTGGATATCTATTTTTTCTTCCTCAATCATCATCCTTAACTTTCTTCGGTACTCCTTTAATGCTGGTGTTTTCTCTCCAACCCCTCAGCTGCTGAAGGACTTTCCCGACGAGCTGCGAGCTGACATCGCCATGCACCTCAACAAAGAGCTGCTGCAGCTGCCGCTTTTCGAATCGGCCAGTCGTGGGTGCCTACGCTCGCTCTCGCTCATCATTAAGACGTCGTTCTGCGCACCCGGAGAGTTCCTTATCCGTCAGGGCGACGCGCTGCAGGCCATCTATTTTGTGTGCTCAGGCTCGATGGAAGTGCTCAAGGACAACACAGTACTGGCCATACTGGGTAAGAGAGAGGCTTTTTTGTTCAGTGGTACAAAAAAGTCCAGATGTTACAGTGGTGTAGTTTATCCAGAACACAGCTTAACCCGTAAACTTTAAAGTGTCATTAACGTTAAAATAAAAGAATGGCTGTTTTCTTATATATGTTTTTTTTTTTTTTCTGGAAGCAACATTATTTATTACTCTTATAAACCCAGAATGCAGTACAGAAAAAAAGTCTGGGGTGCACATATTTATATTGATACTTTCTTTAAAAGCTCATGATAAAAGTAATATGCACAAAAATACATAAATGTGACACCAAAGCATTACAGAATGTCACATGACCTTCCAATGCGTTATTACTTATCTTACACAAACATGGCACAACGTGTCGCATAACTTATACTATTCAATTATTCATCTCATCATAAAATCTGTATTTTAATAAATTATTCTCTTGCAGTTAAAAGAAAATGTTTATAAGCAGAGCATATCATTTGATCTCTTTGACTATATATATATATATATTATATGTATACGGTACACAGTATATAGTATGTGGGTGTGTACTTTGTTAGCATGTTTATCATCGTGCTTGTAGCACTTTTTCTTAACATTTACTTTTGCTTCTTGTGATGTCATCCTGAAGGATTAAGCAGGCTTGTGCAGGCTGGTTCAGTGTTGATTAGGCTGGTAGATAAGCTGTTATAAGAAGCTAATATACAGTATGGTGGTGAGATGGAATAATGGAACCACAAGGACGGTGATTTGGTTTCCTGTAATCCGCGCAGGCACACACACACCTCACTGATCACGTTTTATACGGAGCAAAGACGAACAATACGGAATGAGGCTTTTATGCGGAATGTCAAGGATGTTTGTGTGAAGTCAAGAAGAATAGTAATGTTTTTTAAATTAAAAGTACACATCTGGGCATGCTGATCTTTCACAAGTCCATGTTTCTTCAGCATCAGGAGCACTCGGACAGTTATCACTGGAGATGTGGGTGTAATGTGGTGATGGTAGCGGCTACAAATTAGATGAGATCTGAAAGAGAGAGAGAGAGAGAGAGAGAGAGAGAGATGCATTTAAAGAGTGTACATGCTATATTGGTAGACGTAATATATATATATACATATATACATAGATCAGCTATAACATTACCACATTACTATTGATTATGAATTACATTCCAGTAAGCTGGTGACAGGGTCATGACCCTTACCCAAGGCTCACCCATGCCCATGGGGACCAAGACAGGACAGCCTGTCTAGTGCGATCACACAAAAAAATCCAGCACAAATTGACAATAAAGTCAATGCTGGTTACGATAGAAGTGCAACAGAACACCCATTGCACCACAGCCCCCCGCTCACAGGGCCCGGAAGACAAAGCCTACCCACCCACCAAATCTAATCGAGCACACATGGGATGCGTTCGTCGATCAAGTCCGATCCGTGGAGGTCCCAGCCTGCAACCTACAGCGCTCAATTCACTGTGTAGGGGAACCTACACTATACTGGGCTTGTA
This sequence comes from Clariallabes teugelsi, assembly GCA_030014215.1. Classification (NCBI taxonomy): domain Eukaryota; kingdom Metazoa; phylum Chordata; class Actinopteri; order Siluriformes; family Clariidae; genus Clariallabes; species Clariallabes teugelsi. The sequence goes on from JAQMYG010000035.1 coordinate 8,262,164, forward strand.
CAACAAGCTTGCATATAAAATGCCCAAAGATATGTGTGTATGTATATACAGTATTCATTTATTTACATTCATATATTTTATAATATCATTTATGTTCATTAGCAATTGAAAGGTTTTAGTGCTTTATAAAGATGACACTGACTTTGTTACATGGTTTACAGTCGTTACTGTAGAAATGTGCAGCTTATTATATACATTATACTTGAGCAACTGTATAATGTATCAGGATCTGTACCGTAATTGATCATTTATTCAGAAGAAGAAAATAATTGACTGTATTATTTATTCAGCTTTTATATCTGATTAAGCGATATAATGCATTTGCTGCTGTTTAAGTGTTTATTTAAAGTCTATCCAGCTGTTACCTGAACAAAAATGCAAAGAGCATTAAGGGAAGGTTTAAGTATACTGTGTGTGTGTGTGTGTTTGTGTGGACGAGCATGCTTAAATATATGCAGCTAAAGACATGCTTGGATACACATGCACATAAACACACACGTCTACATTTCCATAATTTGAGTGAGCGCATTATGTCACTCTCTCTCTCTTTCTCATACACACACAAGCGAACACACAAACACAGACTGTGATTTTACTAAACTAACCCCATCCACCCACCACTTCGTCTTGATACTGTCTTGAAAGCACATAATTTTGGGCTCTACTGAACAGTAACTGTCCCTCTCTCTCTCTCTTTCTCTCTCGCTCTCGCTCTCGCTCTCTCTCTCTCTCTCACTCTCTCTCACTCTCTTTCTTCCAAAACAATTCCCATTACCCGAGTGTCATTTTCACACGCCTGTATTATGCTTGTTAATTGTATAATTTATCTTGGAGTAGAAGCAGAGACCTGGCTGCTTGCGTTAACACACACTAGAGTCACATGTGTACCCTGATTGCATCATGAATTCATTCTGTCCATGAAATCGCACAAATACAAGCAAACGGTTTCTTGTCTTTAATCAAAAAAATAACCGTAAGGTATCTCAAACCCAGAACTGACACTTCAGACTTTCATTTTATGGATAAAAAGGTGAATATGCATATTTCTTATAATTAGGAAACAATTTTAAGTCAATTAGAGAAAGAGAGAGAGAGAGGGAGAGAGTAGCCCTCCAGTGGTACAGCAGCTTAGTGATTGGCACTGCGGCTTTAAATCTCCATGTGTGTGCTAGAGATGGGTGAAAAATCAATTCAGCTACGTATCACAACTGTTTTGCCGGGCAATTCCTGTATCGCCACCCAGACTTTTAATTTGCATATGTTTGCCATTGATACGGTCACATGTTGCAGTACCTCTATAATCCTACAGGTGGTGCACTCTATATCCACACAGGATGCATGCAGTGCAAACTATTCGCTAAGATTGTTCAGAATTGTAACAAAAACAATGAAATCTGGATATCTCCAGATAAATTGCGATACTAACAATTGCAATACAGATTGTATCGATACCTAGGCGTATATCGTGATGATATCGTATCAGGTGGTCCCTGGTGATTCTCATCCCAAGCGCGTGGAATTTGCATTGTGTTCCCCTGTGCATAGTGGGTTTCCCTTAAGGTCCTCCAGTTTCCTTTCACAGTGCAGAAACATGTGCTGTAGGCTGATTGGCATTTCCAAATTGCCCATAGTGTATGACTGGGTGTGTGAGTCTGGAAGAGCTTGAGTTCCCCAGGATAGGCTCCAGCCCCCTGCAACCCTAAACAAGGTTAAGACGTTTAAACCATGGTTGGATGGATGGTCTAGCATTCTGAACGGTTCTCCATTTATACATTTGTGGAAGCGTTTAAAGGTCTCTGTAAGCCCATATGACAGTCGTTATCTCTCAGTGAGGGTTTCACAAAAGGAAGCAGAATCCTTTTAGGAAGCCAAGAACCTTCAGCTAGCCAAAGATACCATGGTGACCATTGTGACTGGAAGCTAGATGTTCAGGATATGTCAGAATCAAGTTTGCAAAATGACACTCAGATTTTTTATTTTTTTATTCATTTCTTTTGTATTTTATTATTTGTGCATCAAATGCATACATTGTAGACTTGTATAAGGTGGTCCAAAAGACATTCTTCCTTATAGAGATTGAAGTGCCCTGCGATGGATTGGCACCCTGTCCAGAGTGTCCAGCCTTGTGCCCTAAGCCTCCTGGGATAGGCTCAGAAACCTCTAATCAACGTAATCTTGCCAGTGTGTATTCATGCACTGTCTAATATCACCTGTGTAGTCACAACTATTTTATAAGATAAAAACAAGAATCCCAGCTTTAATACTTTAGTACAGTTTACAATACAAACCTTATGAGCGAACTAACAAAATAAAATAAAATAATTGTAAAAATCATAAAGCAATCATGGTAAAAATGTTGAGTTAATCATGATATTAATTTGAAGTCAAATCATCATATTTCTATTTTTTAACCCAAAAGGGCTTCAAAACCAACAGTAAACTATGGAATAGAATAACGCTGCACAGTTCATCACATATACAGTAAATCAACAGTGCAATATGAACCAGTGCAATTATATAATTGGAAAAGGTGTAATTTATTACAGGAAATTTATGCGTAGTCAGTAATTCATGTGAGGTTTTGCGTGAAGAATACTAAACATGACCTAGAGGCCTGTCCTGAGGGTGTCCTGTCCAATCAAATCAAAAGCCTCATTTATCACAGCATTGGTTGGTTTAAATGAATGCAGTGTGTGTGTGTGTGTGTGTGTGTGTGTGTGTGTGTGTGTGTGTGTGTGTGTGTGTGTGTGTGTGGTTTTGGGATAATTTGGTGCTTTTTAAATATTAATATAAATAATTCATATGAAGCAATTGCAGGCATCATGGTGAATGAGAAAACATCAAAAAGACGAGAAAATCACAGATGGTGTCAAGTATTACATAGAGATTGTCATGCTGGCCTTGTTATGAAACACATGAGACCGGAGATCGTTACCTTCATGCAACTTGCTTTTAGTCTGTATGAATAGGTTTGAATACTAAAATAGGATAAATCTTTATTAATCCGAGGGAAATTGCATCAAAATTGTCCAATTAATCGCAATTATTAATACATATTTGCATATAAATTGAAATTGCAATATAAACCAGTACAGTTATATAATTGCAAAAAGGTGCAATTTACTACACATAATGTGTGCATGTGGCGTTTCGCCTGAAAAATACTAAGCATGACTTATAGACTCAGAGATTGCTGTTTATTCAAAACTGTCCAATCAAAAGCCTTGGCGCGTTCATCAGTGCATCGTTTGGTTTAAACACTGCCTTGTGTGACCAGATTGTATATTTAATGCTATAATATTGCAGTTTATATCGCAATTGCAATATGTGTCGAAATAATAGCAGTGTGATGTTTTTAATCAAATCCTACAGCCCGAGAATAGAAGCAGACCTGTTTGTCTCTGGCGTAATGTAAAGTCAGTAGTCTAAAATCAAAATCAGCCCAGGACAATCGCTGCACTGAGGGACGGAATTATCTCTGCACGCAATATCACGCGTTCTGCGACATTAAATAATGTTGAGTGCTCTTGTATTCAGCAGGATCCAGACTGAATATGGCTTTAATCCAGTTTAGATTGTAACGGCAGGACTGAATGATGACGATATAAAGAATTTTGTAATATTATATCAACAGGACGCGAAGTATAAAACCTTCACAGCGTTGCTGCTGTGAAATATCGAGCTTGTTCTAATTCCTAGAATCATGACCGCAGTGTCACACACGTCAGGCTGAATGACGGAATGACACAACTTAATAAAACCAGGGTCATAAAATGCTGTCTAAAGAAACCTGACGAAAGATGAACTCAGGTCATCATCATACATATCGCTAAGCTGTTATTAAATGTCATAGGTCGTATGTCATGTTACACTCATTGCTATAGTTTATATCATATTACTGTAAATCTGTAAGTGGTTTATCATAAATATAAACACACCACTGCCATGACCGAAGAGTAAAGGTGGGTTTGTGTGCTCTGAGCTGAGGAATTTGACTTTAAGGAACCTGGTCTTACATACAAATGTGCACACAGACACACACACACGCACACACACACACGCGCGCGCGCTTAAGCGATTCTTTAGATTCTACTCACGTTTAACAATATCTTTTGCTTTCTCTCTCACCCCCTTCCTCTCTCTCTCTCACATACGCACACACACACACATACACACGCTCATACATACACACACACACACATGCACAAAGGTATAATTCATACTTACATAACATAAATAACCTCTCACACACACAGAACATTACTAATTCATCATAGTCACAGGAAATTCCCATCGTGCACACACACACACACACACACACACACACACACACACACACACACACACA
>JAQMYG010000035.1:8298784-8315204 GCA_030014215.1 Clariallabes teugelsi
TACTTCAGGGTTCCTCTGATTAAAACTAGACTAAAATACTTCAGGGTTCCTCTGATTAAAACTAGACTAAAATACTTAAGGGTTCATCTGATTAAAACTAGACTAAAATACTTAAGGGTTCATCTGATTAAAATGTTCAGACTTTTAGTCGACTAAAACTTGACTAAACAAAATTGGATAAGACTAAATATGATAAAAACTAAGAAGGACATTTAATCCGGGACTAAGACTAGGACTAAAATTGAAAATAGCTGTCAAAATTAAACACTAATTAACACTAAAATTAACAGGAAAAATGAGCAAGCGTAAGGATCTGAGTGACGATGACACGGGCCAAACTGTGATGGCGAGATGACTGGGTCAGTGCACCTCCACTACAGCAGGTCTTGTGGAGTGTTCCTGATTTTGCAGTCCTTGGTACGTACCAAAAGAGGTTTCAAGCCATGAACTGCCGACGGGGTCGTGGGCAGCCACGGCTCACTGAGATGAGGGGGAGCGAAGGCTAACCTGTCTCGCTGAAAAAGTGAATGCTAGCTGTGTTAGAAAGAAAGGTGTCAGAGATACAGACAGTGCCTGGGACAGCTTGGTGTGTGTATGGTGCTGTGTAGCACACGACCAGTCAGAGTGCCCAAATCTTTTACATCATGTGGACGGCTGGGTGCATGTGCATCACTTCCCTGTTGAAGACATGGCACCAGGATGGGAAGAAGGCAGAGGCAGTGTGACACTCAGGGCAACGAATAGTCTGCTGTGAAACCCATGGGCCTGGCATTCATGTGTATGTTACTTTGATACACATCGCCTACCGAGACGCTTTTGCAGACCAAGTACACACCCTTATGGAAATAGTACTCCCTAATGGGCGTGGCCTCTTTCAGCAGGATGATGCTCCCTGCATAGGGTCGACTTGGCCTTCAGATTTCCAAAATCTCAATACAATCAGCATCTGTGGGAAAATTATTTTAAAGCAAGTCTGATACAGAGGATGGGGATGGGGGGGGAACGGGGGGGGGGGATCACCGGGGATCACGCGATACAATATAATTACAATACCAAGTTGCCCATTTGATTTGTATTGCGATTCTGGACGTAGCATGATTTTATAAATATCCTGATTCAATATAATTTTTTAATTAAGATTTTGCTCCAATTCTAAACTAACTTAACAAACGATTTGATCAGGATGCTGTGCTGTGTGGACAGTTCAGTTTAGAGTGTGCCACCTGAAAGATTATATAGGAACTGCAACGTTTTTCCACCTCAAGTGCAAAACATATACAAATAAATATAACATACTGTAACAACATATATAATTTAAAAAAAAAATTTAATAAACATTTATTTTAAGTAACTTTCCATTTTAAAGTTTCCATTTAAATTTCAAAGTAGCATAACTTCTCTTCCTGTAGGCCGATTGTGATGAAACAAAGCCTATAGCGTCTAGTAATATATACGCGGTTTATAAAAACAGAAATTCGAGACATTTTGCCTCTGGTGTTTGGGTGGCTGGTGAAGCGGGCATCCCTCACTGTGTTACAGCACAGCACCAATGGTAACAGCAGACAGCATCATCACCTTTTATGTCATACTGTAAGATAATAGTAATATATCTGCCGAACCACTGGAGCAGCGTGAGGAGCGGCAGCGAGTTGGCCACACACTCCATTCGCAGGGAGTAGAGGCACATGTGGGCGGAGTCGCGGGTAGCCTCTAGTAATTTATGAAATGTAAAACAAGAGTCCATCATGGCCTGATGTGTCAGAGCTGTTATGAGGATTTTAAGCAGGTTTAATTTTATAACTGATCAGTGTACATAATAAAATAAGCATCTACGACTGAGATTTAATTATAGCCATCACTCACTAAAATGAAAAATGAAAAATAATAAAAGACCAACACAAGCACCTTCTTAATTGCGATTTTAATATTAAGATTAATAATGTCTGTCTGTGGCTGTACAAATCTTATAGGGATGTAAGAAGCTGAGCTAAAGCTGCTTATATCAGAGCGGAAAAGTACTGATGAAGCAGCTCGTTAGCAGACGGCTAGCCGTAACTAGAGCTCCGATCTAAAAATAAAGCTGAAAAGATTGTGCACGGTCACAACACAGGAGCATGCACGCACTGCGGGAATATGAATGTAGAGAAATACAAGGTCCATTCACACACACACACACACACACACAAAGTGTACATTAATAATGCACACCACACATAGACACCGTTATGAGCTGATCGTTAACCAGGCAGGTCCGAGGTGTCGGTTTTTACTCACATGACTCCTTGAAGTACTTTTTGTGGGTCGGGATCGAAGAGCCGGTCAACATAATGGCGACTGGTGGCTGTGACTTCCTGCATAGTGACAAGGAGAAGAGGGGAGAAAGAAAAAAAAACATCACGAATCAGTGCATTTACCCGACTTCATAACTGCACAGAGCACAAAACAGCTAAGAGGAGCAGAGCAGCAGGACGAGAGCTGGGAAACCCCCATCCAGCCCTGAATCCAACCATCGCCAGCTCTCTTGGGCAACAGGACGAAAGATATGACACTTGATAACCCTGTCTGTTTACGTTCATCACGGGACTGAAGTTTCTAGAAGTAAAGAGACCACTTGGCTCTCTTCATAGCAACTCCAAATCCGTGTGACGTAATCATAGCAGCCTGAACCTCAGGATTGCTCAAGTATCAAAGCTGGCACGTCACAGCATAAGGGAGTGCCATCGAATGTTTCGTAAACATGGGCTTCTTGGATGTCTGTGCAGCATAAACAAAAACTTTCACCCGAGTTCCAGTGACGACATGCAGGTCAGGAGAGATCTGCATTACTGCCTTATTAAAATCAGGACTGCTGAGGGTCACATGACTGAAACACTCCCGAGTCATGTGACACTTGTCAGAAACTGTAAACACGCCAGAACTCTTCTCTACTAATGACAGAGCTCACGAGTGTCTAAGATCAGCTCTATGCTTTCAGTCATGAATATAAAAGGAATAAGAATTTTAAAACGGTGTACAATGCCTATGGAAGCCACGACCAGCTTTGAGTCGAATACTGAGCCGAGACTGACTCGAAGCTTTGCATTACTTTAATGCTGTGTTCGGTAAAATCACTGACCCTGTGCCAATGTACTTCTAGTGGAGTGTATCCTGAGGCATGCGCTGTCCCTTACTGATATATAATGTGCTGAGTGGTAGTCACAACACTGAGTGGGTTAAATCCTTATCCTGGTCACATCACAAGATTCAAAAAAGGTTCTCTTGTTACGTGTACGTATAAACACCATCCAGATATATTAGATACGATTCAAATGAAAGTCAAATTTTTCTCTGGGATTAATAAAGTTCTTTGAATCTCGAAAGTCAGAATAGCATCACGCAACCCTGCCTTGTCCCTGGTTCAGTCTCTGTTACCTGTCAACTTTTTTGTTCTGTGAAAAAAAATTCTCAAGCCACTCCTCATTTCTTCATATTTTGCTTCAAGAGAGCCAGACTTTCTTGTATTTTTAAATGCAGTCTTGAGGAACAGTTCTTCAAGCTTCCTGGAGGATGTTTTTTGTCATTTTTCAGTCCGGTCCCAGTACTGACCAGTTTCGGAGGAATGTTATTTGTTTGTTGAGCCACACAGTGACCTATGAATCACTCAGGCAGAAAAAAAAAGCATTTAATTTAAGTAATGAACCAGTGAGAAACAGGTGCAGATGATGACAGATGATCAGGCCAGTGATTAGTACACTGGTGATGCTGAATGCTGAGTGGTTGGAACAGACAAGTCGCTGCGGAGGTTGTTACATAAACAACCAAGTTTTAAATCGTATCTTTAGGCACTTTGCAGCCTGTCGCATTAAAACAATAATTTTTATTTCTTTACTTTAATCTACATTATTGAATTTAATTTAATAAAGAAAAATGAGAGGTGGCTAGAGCTCCCTTTAAATTAATCGAATGTCAATTATAATTTTGGCTTAGGACAATTATGAAAACAAAATTAAGATTAAATGATTACTGTGCTAATTTTTTTCCCCCCTTTTTTGCAGTGATGTTCTCATTTTGTGTTAGAAACAAAATTCGTGCTTTCATCCTTCACTAATCGCACTCTCACCCAGGCTGAAGGTACCGATGGAAGAGCTGGCAGCACGGCATACACACTCACTTTCACACACAATTAAGGCTACAGTCGGGAGGGCCAAAGACTATCACGTGTTTCCTCCAAACCATGTGACGCCACTGACATCTTTTCAAACTGCTCGCTCATGTACCGTTGGGGGGCGGCTTAACATACTCGGAGGACAGCGCTATCCGCTCCTTCCGCTTGCGTGAGCTCACAGATGCCCCGATTGGTTGTAGAGCCGTGATTAATGTGGGAGCACTTAGTGCCTCCCCTCCCTCCCCACTGAGAGAGCTCGGCCAATCAGCTCTCTCTAGACCCTCGGCTGCGAGAGGTTACAGCATCACCCGGGGATCGAACCAGCGAAACAATGAAAAGGCCCTTGGATGCACACTTGAGTTACAGTGACACACACGTGATTTATCCAAATTCTCGTATAATTTTCATAAACTTTAACATATTTTTCCAAAACGAAACCAACCTTACATACGAGGGCGAGTCAAAAATGATCCGCACTCCAGTTATATTAAAACTTCTGTTGGTTGCACTGTATTATCAGCACTTTCCGGTCTGAACGTGTTACATCAGTTCATTTGGAGCTGCAGCGCGAGCAAAAATGGACGCCCCACTTGTCAAATGCACCAAAGAACAGCAGCGATTTGTTTTGTTCCTTCTTCTTTTTTTTTTTTTTTTTTTGGTGGTCTGAACCTGGTGCCGAAACAACATTTGAACCGAGACTCTAAGGAAGGTGAAAGTTACATGAGATAGAGAAACGGCAGAGTATGGAACGGAAACATCCTCAATCACTGACAGAGAAACAGTTCAAAAGTCAGCCATCAGCTGGAAAATTCATCAACACATACAGTTTTCTGGGATTCTCAAGGGTTCATGGGAAAAAGGTTGAACAATCAACAGTACTCATTTCAGTGAGATGCTTACTGAAACCTAAACTTCGAATTAAACGCAGAGGACGGCTGTCCAAGGGCCTCGTGATCCGGCGTGACATATCATGTGTGTCCGCACACTTATGGACACACCGTCGACACTTCGTTTTGAGGTGTTAAAGCGTCCTCACTATAGGTCCATCTGACTTCCACCGGTTCGGTCCCCTGAAAGCAGCCCAATGAGGACGAAGATGAAAATTTGTGGCTCGACGCTCAAACTAAAACTATTTATTTATTTATTTTTAGGAGAATGGGAACAGGAAAGCTTGTGGACAGATGGACAAAGTGCATCATAAAGCAAGGAGATGTTGTGATGTGTTTTTCTAAAAATGAACTCTACAGCCAGAGTGCGGATAATTTTTGACTCACCCTGATAAGAAAGCAAGTCCAGCTTAAGGCTGAATCCTGAGTGACCTCCAGGTGTGAGTGCACTAGGTAGGGATTTTAGTGAGTGTCTTGGGGTTTCAGCTCAGTGGAGCAACAGGACCAGGGGGCGTTTCCTCCTCCGCAGCGGCTACTTTCACTTAGCCTGCTAGCCGCACAGCAACACCGCAGATTTTAACATTATTCCCGTGTATAAACTCTCCAGAGCAACCTGTACATTCTCTAAATGTAATTAAATTACACATAAATCTCCTGTTGTATCCGGTGCGCTTGGCTAAAACCCTTCTAGCCGTCCAGCTACACGGCTAACTAGCAACAACAAACCTGTAAAGTCACACAACTAGCACGACTAGCTAACTCAGAAGCTAACTCACTAACTGTTATTCATGTACTACCCCACCGGTGTGTGTTTTCTGAAGTGACCGTGTGGAAGGTGAGTCACACGGTATCCTCTCCGCCCCGAGCCGAGCCGGTGCAGGAACTCATTCCGGGTGACCGTCAGCCAACATCTCGCCTCCCCCCCCCCCACACACATACATACATACATACATACATACACACACACACACACACACACACAGCTTCGATAAGCGGTCTAACTCTCTCCTGATAACCACGTCATGTTAAACACGCACGGGTCTGACGTGTCGGACCCCCATGCACACTTTAAAGCCCGGGTTAGTCAGTGCCGGAGCGGCGGAGACTCACCGATAACACGCTGATGCGCAGAGGGGCCTCCAGCAAGCACGCCATCTCTCTCCCCCTGAGCCACGCACACGATTCACACTCGCACTTTCCATACGGTCCGCCCCCAACTGTCAGCTGCACCTGCCAGATTATTATTACTATTATTATTATTGTTGTTGTTGTTGTTGTTGTTAGGAGTTGTAGTAGTGATAGTTGAAGTGATATCAGCAGTACAAGTAGTAGTTGAAGGTGTAATAGTGGTGGTAGGTGTAGTTGTAGTAGCAGTAGAAGTTGTTGTTAATAAAAGTCTTATTAATAGTTGAAGTAGAAAGTGTAGTAGTGGTAGTAGTAGTAATACTAATAGTTGAAGTAGCAGTAATATTAGTAATAGTTATGTGTTAGTAGTTTTAGTAATAGTAGTAGTTGTTATTATTGTTGCTGTTGAAATAGTAGTTATGGCAAGCCCTTTTAGCATTTACGGTATTTTTATATCGCAGATATCAAGCACTTATTCATTAACTGGTTGACTATGGGATAGTTAACATGGTTAACTAGTAACAGCCAAAATGCTATGGCAAGCCGTTACTAGTTCACTATTTGAACATTTTGGCTGTTACTAGCTAACTAGTGCATTCTAGTCGACAGAAATTATTGATATCGGCGATATTAAAATAAATACAAAAGGTGATTGTTGTAGGAGTACTAACAATAGTAGTATTAGTATAGTAGTTGTTGTAATAGTATTATTAGTTGAAATTAGTAGTAATCTGTAGTTAAATGCGTCGTTTGTGTGGCAGTTATTTACAGGGTCGGATTGCCAGCTCGACGCCCGCGCCGATTGAATCATGTAGTAATAGTAGTAGTAATTGTATTATTAGCAGTAATTGTTATTTATGTTGGCATATGAATAAAATTGTCTTCTTTAAACTTTTTAAAAGGTGACACTTTATTTAAAAAAAAAATTCTCCCAGTACTCGTAGTAAGTTTACTAGTTTATAAAAATTCCCGTGACGTGCATAAGGGAAAGTGCGGATTTGTTTCCAAAAAAAATGCATATACCCAAGGAAGCGAGCGAATCTGTTGCGCATGCGCACTGTGCACGGAGAGAGAGGTCACAGTTCTGCACTAACGGCTGCTATGATAAAATTGCTCTGACGTCGCGTGTTACACACAGAGGTATGTTTTTAGTTAAATACAGTCGTTTATTTTAAAGTGCAGTGTTGGTCGGGGTGTTGTGATTTTTAATAGTACACAAGTTGCACAGGTGTGTTGGCTGTAAAGAGGGTAAACGTATAGTGAGTGAGTGAGTGAGTGAGCTAGCTAGCTAGCTAGCATGCATGCTGTGGCGGTGTGTTGTTAGCCGCAGTCCAGCTGTGTCTAATGAGTAGAGTAAAGCAATGTAGTGTTGATCTGTTCCACAGGGTGTAAAGGTGTAGAGATGGGATGCTAATGGCACTCACACCACAGATTTAAAAGGATCTGCTGACAATCAAGCAAACAAACAGAGGCAGAGATGAGAATAGCAGTGGAAGGCTGTTGCCATGGTGAGCTGGATAAGATCTACGAGACCATTGGCTACCTGGAGCGTAAGGAAGGCGTTAAGGTGGACGTGCTGCTGTGCTGTGGGGATTTCCAGGCTGTGAGGAATGAAGGAGACCTGATGTGCATGGCAGTGCCACCCAAGTACAGGCACATGCAAACCTTTTACAAGTAAGCAACCTTACAGAAACCTTCCACTCTTTTTTTCCTGTCTCAATTCGTTTCTGACGCCTCGTGAATTCTCTTGGGGAAGGTACTACTCAGGGGAGAAGAAAGCGCCGGTCCTGACCATCTTCATCGGAGGCAATCATGAGGCTTCTAACCATCTGCAGGAGCTGCCGTATGGAGGCTGGGTAGCCCCGAATATATACTACATGGGTAAGATGCATGTTGGGTATAGTGTGTGTGTGTGTGTGTTTGTGCTCTCAGATGATAAGTCATGGCACTGAATTTTAAGGCAAGGCAAGTTTATTTGTAATAGCACATTTCATACACAATGTTAATTCAAAGTGCTTTACATAAAAGAGAAGAAAATAATCATAAAAATAATCTTCGCTTTTCGGCATTGTCTTTTCATACTCTGAACTGCTGGTGATTTTCTCCATGGTGATTTCTGTCTGCCCGTCTTTCGGACCTTTTCCGGAGCAATATCATCAATAACATTCTTAACTTTTGAGTTAAAGGAATCAAGGAGAAGATCAACAGAGTCTGCAGAAATGCTTGGTGTTAAAGATATAGCCTTTATAAATAGTGCACTTGTGTTCTCATTAATGCATCTCTTTCTGACAGAAACAGATCTAGAGTCCCTGGTAACAGAGATCAATATATCAAAGAAAATACAGAAGTGATCAGATAGTGTTACGTCCTTAATAAGAATGGATGAGATGTTTAAACCCTTACTGATGAGTAAATCTAAAGTGTGTTCACACACGATTATGTGTGGGCCAGTGCACGTGCCGAATCAGGTCAGAAGTGTTTAAAACACTTATCGTTTCTTTTGTGGTATTGATTTCTGCATTATCAATATGAACATTAAAGTCCCCTGTTATAGCAAAACAGTCAAACTCTGCACAGGGAAGTGAGCATTTATAATAAAGCCGCCTATGTGTTGTGTGAGAGAGAGAGAGAGAGAGAGAGTGACGAGAGAAAAGAAAGCCGGAAGTGTCCTTTCTATACATTTATTAATAATTAGACAGACTATGAATACACTTTGTCACTCCTGGACTCGCCCGCCCACCCGCAACCTGCAATATATATATTTATTTCTATAAAGATCACCCGAGACTGATGGTATGTTCGGAGGCCTTGTCGGTGGTGCCTCGACCCGCACATCATTACTTTGCAAGGTACAAGTAAAAAAAATAAAAAATAACTAGCCAGTAGCCGCAATGATCTTGATGAAGAGGCTAAATGTAGCCACGTTGATGTGACAAGTGCGCCTGCATCTCTGCACAAAGTTCATTGGTGTCGGGGTGACATCCGATAAAAAGGCTCCGTATTTATTCAACTAACACATTAAACTTTTACACAGTTTTTAAATGCATGCAGAAATGTTATTTTTGATTGAAAAATACATATGTATATTTAAAATTATCCCAGCATTACAATGTTTTGCCTCGCACGCCCCCTAGAGGCAGCTCATGTGCCACCGCACTTTGGGAAAGCCAGTGCTTATTGAGTATTTAATTTCAGTGCTGTATGTGTGTGGGGCTTTTAACAACAATACATCATCAAGGCGATCTCACAGACGTCCAGCAGATTTAAATCACCGGTGAGCATGTCAGAGGGGGCAGAGGCAAGGACAAGAAAACTCTGAGAGGATGATGTTTCAGTGTGATATTAGACCATATGATATAACTAGATCTCCACTCTTTAACACTGGTTTGCTTTCTCAGGATTGCTGAGTCACTTATACTCAGCTCTTTGTCCTTAATTCATTTTTTTAATGCAGAAGGTGAAATTCAGCATTCCACATGCAAAGGCGTATCGAAAAGATGTCGGGCATGAGCATGACACACATTTGAAGCTACACACTTTTGCTTGTTTGTCACGGCAGGATATGCTGGCGTTGTTCGCTACAGAGGTATACGAATCGGTGGGCTTTCTGGAATTTTCAAAACGCACGATTACAGAAAAGGTAAAAGCAAATATTCCGGCCAACCAGACTTCACATGATTAACTCATGACTAAGGCGTTAATTCTTAAATCTTTCTCTGTTTCCAGGGCACTACGAGTTTCCCCCGTACGACCAGGAAACCCTGCGCAGCGTCTACCACATCAGGAACAGCGACGTCTTTAAGCTGAAACAGGTAAAACACACACCTGACTAACTGCCAACAAATCCTATATATACACACACACACTTCAGTCTATGTGACTCAAACGTATGATGATAGAAAACACATTTATAATTACAGACAGTCTTATTCAGAGTGATTTACAGATATGAAACAGGGTGTGTTTGCACTTGTGGTCTGGTTCGGACCGAAGCATAAAATAACATGTTAGTTTTGGTTCCCTAGTACGAGGTCCTGGTTCCAAGCACGGCTCCAGATGGCGAATGAAACACTCACAGATGAGCCTAATGTTCCTGTTTGTTTATTTATTTATTTATTTGTTTATTTATGTTAAGACTTTTTATTGGAAATATAAACAAGTTACATATACATACATGGTACACAATTTTTTTTTTCTTTTCTACCCATTCCCCCCCCAACCCACAAACAAAAAAACAGCCAGTCAGCAGAAAAAGAGAAAAAATATAAATAAATAAATTACACATTAAACAAACGAATTGTAGAGAAAAAAAAGAAGTATTAGAAAAAGAAACTAAAAATAACAATCTTTTATGACCGATCCAATTTATTTGCATCTATATTTTCAAAGTGGCTCATAAATGGTTGCCAGACATCATAAATTCCTGAGAGGATCCCTTTATGGAATAGCAAATCTTTTCTAGATAAATAAAATACAAGACCGCTTTAATCCATTGAGCGCCCGCTGGTGACAACGGCTCCTTCCACTTAAACAGGATCATTCTTCTAGCAAGAAGGGAGCTAAAGGCTATCTGTTATACTGGTCTGGGCGTCATTCAGGCGGCACCACTTGAGTCAACACCAAAAAGTGCAATGTATGGGGATTGGTCTAATGGTATTAGGCATATTTTTGATGAAGTATCAAAAATAAAACTCCAAATGTCCAGAACATATGCAGTAGCGTAGCTGGTTATGCAACTAGTTTTTTTTTTTTTTTTTTTTTTTTTTTTTATCCAGACAGGTGTGCCCAAAAATTAACTCATAAAAATCAGTAAATAA
The DNA here is from genome assembly GCA_030014215.1 of Clariallabes teugelsi. Taxonomy (NCBI): domain Eukaryota; kingdom Metazoa; phylum Chordata; class Actinopteri; order Siluriformes; family Clariidae; genus Clariallabes; species Clariallabes teugelsi. The sequence goes on from JAQMYG010000035.1 coordinate 8,309,758, forward strand.
AAGGCAAACATTCGTTTTTAATAATCGTTTGACAGGCTCTCCCTGCTCCTGTATCTGCCTGTCTGCTACAAGAGCACAGAACCACATGTTTAGGTCTTTTTTATTTTTACATTCAGTAAAAGCTGCTATGCGTTAGAACTTAAACTTGGAGCTATTACTCATTCGATTCTGGCGCACAATATGATGAAATTTTCTCTAGCCGACTCCTTTAAGTTCCTGTTGTTTCGCCTCCAGAGAACACTGTGACATAACACTGACGTAGCCTCTTAAAAAAGAAAGAGTCTATTAATAAACCACAGAACTTGCACCAGTGCCAACAAATATTCTAAGCACATTCAATAGAAAGTAGCCAGGGGGATTTTATACAAGTAGATACTACAGACACAAACGAGGTCTTGGCAGTTCACAAGAGACATCCTGTAGGAGAGATCAAAACATGTTAACATTCAACAAAACACAAACTGAAGCTAAATCTGATGCTTTTTTTTTTTTTTCCTTTTCTTTTTTCCCCCTCCCCTCCTGCAATGCCATGACAGATCCGTATGCCCATCGATGTGTTCCTGACGCACGACTGGCCGCGGGGCATCTACCACTACGGGAGCACGGAGCAGCTGCTGAGGAAGAAGAAGTTCCTACGCGATGAGGTGGAGTCAGGGACGCTGGGTAGTCCGGCTGCCGCCGAGCTCCTCAATCACCTGCAGCCCAGCTTCTGGTTCTCAGCACATCTGCATGTCAAATTCGCCGCCATGATGCAGCACGAGGTACCGATTCATGATTATAAGAAGCAGTTGTGAGGCTTTGGGTTATTGATCACAATATCAAATAAGCCGTTGAGCAAGACTTTGAACTCTTCTGAACATTTCACTGTACAGGTAGTCCCCGTCTTACGAACATTCGAGTTACGAATTTCTGCAGATACGAACGGACCGCGGATCTACTTCCGATTCAATCATGGAAGTAGCTCACGTGTATTATACAAAAATAGACATTTATGTAGAATATTTTTTCAGTGTGTAAGTGAATGTATACAATGTCTAAATTCCGGTATATTGTATGTGTGGGGGGGTGCGGGAGACATGAGTCGGCCTCAACGGGTTTAATGAATCAGTCCGGGAGCATGATGATAGAAAATGTCTGTCCTGTAAGGCTGTCCTAATGGTGAATAATCCTAAATCTGGAACGTAATGGCGTCAAAATGGCGTCCGGTATTGATTCCCCTTACGATTTAAAGGTGCAGAGACAACATTTCACAGAGAGATTCATTTACTTAGGGGTGATTACATTACGGTTTTTGGCCACGTGATGGCAGTGTGGGGAAAAGGGACAGGGATTTAGTCAGGTGGATTGTTATGCTTTACATTGTATATTTGTGTCAAACTCGTTTGACTCCTTAAGTTATCAGACTTAAGAACAAATCCGACTTACGGACGAGTTCCGTTTCAGGAGCAGGTTTGTAAGTCGGGGACTACCTGTATACTGTAATGTATATGTGACAAACAAACAATTCTTTCTTTCTTCTATGACTTTTTTGTGTTGATAGGCCAAGAGTAATGCTGCTCCTAAGACCACCAAGTTCCTCTCTCTGGACAAATGTCTTCCTTACAGAGACTTCCTTCAGGTAACATCCTGACGCTTAAGTTTGGTATTCAATGTCAGGTTGGAGTAAATTATGTGCAGATAAGAAATGGTGAGCTTTTATACTTTTAGTGCTGTACCTTTAGCTTTACAGCACATGATGGTGGACAGTTCATGTGTGACAATGATTCCTCGTGCTCCCAGAACCACACTTTCACAGTTTGAGTCCTGAAATATTCCTGTTCCATCAGGGAAGAAAAAAACTGATGTGATAATCTGGTCATCCAATACATTCAGGGCTTCAACTGACTTATGTTTGCCACTTAATGTTGCTAAGTCTAGACCTGACCAACTGAAGTAACCCCAGATCATAACACTGCCTCCAGAGGCTTGTACAGAGGGCACTATGCATGATGGGTGCATCGCTTCATGTGCTTCCGTTCTTACCCTGACACGCCCATCGTTCTGCACTCATCAGACCACATGAAACTTTTCATTGCTTCAAAGTAAAATCTTTATGCTCCATAGTAATTGGAGGTCTTTTTTTCCTCTTTTTCCATATACACATTCTCACTAAAAATGTGTATATGGAAATGAAAATGCTTTTATTATTTAACTTAAATCATCATTAAAAATAGTTTCAAACTTTAAGTGTTCTCCATTAATGTTTTTTTTGTTTGTTTGTTTGTTTTTCGACCACATTTCTTCCACTAAGATGACAGTTCAGTACGATCCTCCCAGGTTTTAATAATGTGTTCAGGGGTTCTTAACTCAGTTCTAATCATTTCAAATCTCTTTAGTTGTTTTCTTTGCTTGATGCACCACAGCAATTTGTTGACCCTTCTAAAATGGTGATTTGTAATAATGTATACTAAATGTCTTAACGTTATAGGTAGTGGAGATACCGGACAGACCTGGCTCCTCTGAACAGCTGGAGTATGATCCAGAGTGGTTAGCCATCTTAAAGGCCACCAGCCGGCTTCAGAAACCCTCTCCAAACATCTGGCACCCACCTGAGAATAACGGCCTTCACACCCGGTAAAATATTATACAAGCAAGGTTTGCTCCACAGAGTTTTGTTGATGGGGGCGCGGCGACGACTTTGAGAGCTCATAATAAATTAAATGTCACATGTACACATTTTAAACAAGTCTGCATTTCTCCAAAAGTTTCTTACTGGTTCACTCAATCCTTCGTCAAAGGGGTGACCGAGAGATGGGACAGAGACTGCCCCAAGCTGCCCCTCCCGCCCACCCCTTTGAGGAAGTGCATTCTTCTAGCCAATCAGAATGCATGGACCAGAAACGTGCATGTTCAGGACTTTATCAAGCATTCCCCACCAGTTTTCAGAGCAGTTATCCTTGACATCCCAAATGTTTAGAGATTTATCAAAGTTTAAACACAAATAAGAGTTGAATAAGGGTAAGGTTAGCTTTTTGAAGTTAGCTACTAACCACTAACGCCTGACCTACTTTACTTTTTTTGAAGGTAAAGTGCAGGTTAATTTGTTTTATTTTAACTTTATATTTTGTATTTATTATTTTTATTTATTTATTTTTTGGTGCTGTGGAACGAATAATTTGAGTTTCCATTATTTCTTATGGGAACACATGCTTTGATTTACGAGTGTTTTGGAATACGAGCCCGCTTCCGAAACGAATTATGATCGTAATCCAAGGTTCCACTGTATAGTGAACTCACAATAAATAAAACAAGAGCCACCATGAACACAATCTTTTGTATAGCAAGTGAGACTACCAAATATCTGACATAAAGCAGATCCCTAGACCAAAACAAATCTTGTTCTGATTCTAGTCTTGCTATAGGTCAAAGCCCGTCCTCAGTTGTCCTCCTTGTGCTTTTCCTTTAGTTGGGACTACAGTGCATCAGAGGAGGCCATGATGGACATCGTGAGTGCTTTAAATGGTGAGCTGAGCATCCCTGAGAACTTCAGTCCAACGGTGCCCGCGTATGACCCCTCTCACCCTCAGCCCCGCGCCCCGCCGGCCTACTGCACCAACCCTCAGACCACAGAGTTGTGCGCCACCCTCGGCCTCGTCGACATCTACGCTCTGGCAGGCCAGGGTGCACAGAACCCTACGTCCTGGAGAGACGAAGGAGCAAACGACGAAGAGGAGGACGAGGACAACCGGAGCTCGGGTAGCGTGGACGAACCCAGCGAGTACCCTACCGACACCTCTGTGCTCAGCAACTCCTACAATCCTGACGAGATCACCATCGAGGATGAGTGGGAGGAAGAGGAGGAAGAGAAGAATGGAGGAGAGGTAAAGAAGCCTGGGACAGACGCAGTGGTTCCCGAAGCTCCAGCAGGAGCACAGGACAGCGATCGGGACAGCAGCCCGCAGCGAGAGGGCGCAGGCAGGCTCATCTTACCGCCTCCTCGCACAGCATCAGAGATTGACGAGCCCTCGGATTCACCTCCCAGGCGTCCTCCACCTTCGACAGCGTTCTCAGGCTGTTGCTCGCAGACGAGTTCGGAGGAAGAGGGGGTCACACCACCGGCCAGAGTGCCCAAGCGCACGAGTGGAGAAACCAAGGGCTTGTTCAACCCCACAGGCAGCACGCCCAGGATCAAACGCCGGAACCAGACCATCTACGCAGCAGCAGCAGCAGATGAGGAGGAGGAGGAGAGTTAGAGAAAAGAGGAGGGAAAATGTACAGACTGGTGCAGAAAGAGTTTTTTTTTTTCGTTTACTTAAGAGCTTTTTAGTGTGTTTTTTAACAAGTTTCTTTAAACATGAATTATGGATTATGATGATATTGGGTTATAGAAAACCAGGCTACCATAATTATGGGATTTCTTTTTGTTTCTACGCTCTCATTGTCATACACTTGTATGATGATATTCTCAGTGTCACCATGACACATGTATTGTTCATGATAAACATTTTTTCATGACTAATTTGTGTCCTTCTTTATCAGTCACATGTGAATCTTTAGTCTTCCACTGACCTTCAGCATTCAGGACATCATATCAAGGGTGTATTATAAGATTCTATAAGAAGAAGCAACTCCACACATGAATAATTCAGTATGCTTTACTGTTGGCAGGTAGCGATCACCTCCCACCTTAATGTGTAATCGTCAATAAAACCCTGTGACAATGGTGTAATAAAATGCTTGTAATTATACTTTAGTATACCGTAGTGACATCTGACAAAAAGATCGAAAAACACTAAAGCAGCATAAAAATTTGTTAAAATTAATATTTGTGTCATTCTCAAAACTTTTTGGCCACCATTGTATTTAGATAATCAAATCATTAAATTAATCAGATTAAAAAATTAATCAGAATAAGGTGTCAGTGGTTAGCACTTCCAGGGTCGAGGTTTCGATCCCTGCCTCTGGTCTGTGTGCAGGGAGTTTGCATGTTCTCCATGCAGATTAGACATGGAGATTAGGTCAACTGGCGTTCCCAAATTGCTCGTAGTGTGTGAATAGGGGCGGACTGGGACCAAAAAGTGGCCCTGAACTTCCTGGCCCACAGCAGCACACATCATAATACATTGGCTCAATGTAGAGATACATTTTTAACACCAGTTACTAGTATAAAAATATAATACAATACAGAAATCAATGCTATTTAAACATATTATTTGAAGTATCACTGAACATATAATGGGCCATATCAGTAAAACAAAGAAACAAAGGAAAGAACATCAAGACAAACAACATATAAAACTATAAAGATAATATTTTAAAAAGAATGTCAATAAAACTGAACAGGTAAGCTGAAATAAAATCAGTGGCAGCATTAGCTCATGCTTAGTAAACTACTTATTTTAATTATTATGGTAGTCAATATTAATTTGAAATAATGCTGAGAAACGTTATTTTGAATTAATATTGAC
>JAQMYG010000035.1:8316167-8344361 GCA_030014215.1 Clariallabes teugelsi
AGCACATTTTTCTTCATGTTGTGATTCAGAATAGAATGTGCAGGGTGTCCAATGCATTTATGTGATTTAAATTAAAACTTATTATATGGATATGGAGCTTTACTCACTTTTTTCAACACACTGCTATTATTTTGAACACCACTGTACATGTCAGAGCGTGCGCAGTCCGTGTGTTAACCAAGCTCGATGACATCATGAATGAATCAACTATTAAATTCGTTGCCAACTAATTTGATCATTGATTAACCGCTGCACCCCTACTGTACACACTGAGCCAGGTGATTAAGGTGGAGCGGTTCAGAAACTTCAATGCACAACAATGTTTTAAATTTAATTGCACAATTGTGCAAAAAAAAAAAAAATCTATCATTCAAGTGAGTATCAGATTGTTTATGATTGTGGTAACACCTTGTTGATAAGATTCTAGATTCAAAGAACTTTATTAATTCCAGGGGGAAATTGCTTACAGAGGTCATAGGTCAGACCACCTGGTTCAGGTTTAATCTGACAGGAAGGCCACAGAAACTTAAATAATTGTGTTAATCACCAAACATTTGTGGGACAACTGACCATCACACTCATAATGTGCTTGTTGAAAATCCTGTTCCACATGATGGGTTCCCTGTTGAGTCTGGTTCCTCTCAAGGTTTCTTCCTATAGCCATCTCAGGGAGTTTGTCCCATGCCACCGTCACCTTTGGATTGCTCAACAGGGACAATCTGATCATTCTGATTCATACATATTTCCATAATTTCTTTTGATTGTGTTAAGCTGCTTTGCGACATTGACAATTGTTGAAGGTTTGGCGTGCGATTGATGTTACAGTCCGTCCCAAAGCTTTTCAGCGAGGTTGATGCAAGGACACTCGAGCTCTTCCAGATCAACCTTGACACACAATTTCTTCCTGCACATGGGTATCGTCATGCTGAAACAGGTTTGCGGCACACAATGAGGCATGTGAACCAGCCAAACCTTTAATCAGCACTTAAACTGTTCGGCCGGTGTAGTCATGGTCATGTAACAGTACGCAGCATCGTCGAATGTAACAGTAGAACGAGTCATCATCATCATCACCTTGTGTGTCATACTGTGAGGTAATAATATATCTGCCAAATCACTGGAGCGGCAGCGGGTGGACCACACAGTCCATTCACAGGTAACGGCAGCACGCAGACGTCGTATAAATATAAACCCAATGGCTTTATTAGTTATGATTAATTTATAATACATATATATTATAGTAATAAATATGTTATGGTAGTTTTAAAGTTACACATTGACATTTAAAAACGTTTTCTTATTACTATTATTTGTATTATATTTGTTATAAATGGCCTCTCCCAGGCTTCACCTGCAGTACTTTTACGGCCCACTAGATGGCCACAGCCCACATTTTGGCAAACGCTGCTTTAAGAGACAAATCACTGAATGCTACTGAGGGCTAGATGTGACTTTTTATTATTATTATTATTATTATTATTATTATTTTTAACGCAGTTATACAAAACTAACACAAGTATCAGACTAGTATGAAATGATGTTGTTATTGTTAATCTTCGCCACTTCCACTCGATCCACTCGGCTCTAATCAGACCAAGAAAAGACACTTTCTCATCGCAGAAAGCACATCTTTATTTGACTTTCCAGTTCACACAAGTGTTAACAGGAGATCAAATCCATCACACACTCACACACACGCACACACACAAACAAAACCGGATCTTAAGAGACATGACAAATGACTTCAATCCATATAGATGCTTCATTCATCATTCCTTAAATGACAATAAAACTGGATTGGCAATCCATAAAATTACAGACTAAAACTAATTTTAAATAAACTCAATAGAATTACTTTTTTTTTTTCTTGTACACAAAAAAAAAAAACGAACAACGAACAGCATCCATAAAACAAGACAATAAAAAGAACTCTTTTGAACACACAGTAATGTGTTGCAGGTTATTGATGCGCTTCAGGCCAGAGGGTCTCCATCCGGTCTTTTTTTTTTTTTTTCTTCGCTCTGTTCAAGCTCTAAACGCAGTCAGAAAAATGAATCACGCTGTACAGAACACTGTGTTAACTGCTTCAGGCTAGGTTAAGAGCTCGAACAGGAACGGAGACTTGGCTTGAAACCCTCAAGGACAAGGTTCTGCCGTACATCTGCCAAACTCCAAGCATCCCGAGCAGGCCCGAAACAAAGAACACGGAGAGGAGGCACTTTAGTTTTTTTTTTTTTTCGTGTTGTTTTTTTCCCCCCAACTCAACCGCCATTTTCTTCTGTGCAGCGTCAGATTTAGTTTTGTTGTCTGTGATAATAGGTGATAAGACGAAAACCAGCAGCAGAAGAAGAAGATGATGATGTGTTCGGGTTTTTTTTTTTTCGAGGAGGATTGCTACCGATCATATTTATGTTACTAACACTAGTACGTTACAGACGATTGAATCGATAGTAGTAGTTCGAGCTATGGAGGGAATGGCGAAGCAGATATGAACAGATGAGCGGAGAGCACGTAGTAAGAGATGTCCGCTAAGTCCGCTATTTTTACAGCCGTAGAAGAAGGGGACGTTTACATACATGCAGGGGAAAGCGTCCAGGGCTGCTGATGTCTGATGACCGATTTCCATCTAACTTAATTTGGTTGCTTTGCTGTTTTATGCAGAACGAGGGAAGATTAAGGTGCTGTGTTTCTTCTTAGTGCTGAGAAGCCATTAGAGGGTCGTTCTACTCCCTTTTCTTCTTCTCGTCCTCTAAGCTCTGCTGTTGCAAATTGCTTGTGTAGGCAAAAAACAAAAAAAAGAAAAAAGCGCTGGCAAAATAAACAGGAACAGTACAGACATCCACTATTAAGTGCCATAAATCATGTAAGTCATGTAGTCTACAGTACGAGTGTTCTCACCAATCCTGCACTTCACACCACACCTCTGTTTAGAAATCGCTTTCCAGGAACAGTCAGGGATACAAACTTCTCGTCATTTTTTTTTATCCCCCGTTTTTTTCATCTTTTCCATCATTCTCTTTCTCTCTCACTCAGAGACTCACTCTCTCTCTTTCTCTCTCTCCGTGTCAGTCTTGGAGGTGAAAGGGTGGAGGGTGGGGAACGAGGTGGGGAAAAGGGTGTTCCAGGTCTCCCGAGGTGATGTAGATGGTGGACGGAGAGAGATGTTTAGTTCCCACAGCAGCTCCGGCTGGACTGGGCGTCTTGGTCCTGCAGGTTGACTCCCCTGTGTCGGGCGGCGTGCGTCGGGTTCTGGGTGTCTGTTTTCGGCATCTTCTTCGCTGCAAATCATTTCATTTCATTTCCACAATGTGTCAAAGAACCCGGAAAAAAAGCAAAATCTTAAGGCTACATTCACATGCAAAAAGAGTCTGATTTACTAAACAAATGTGTTGTTTTTAGACTGTCCGTATCATGTTGCCTACGTGACCTGTATCTGACGGATCATTCTTCTAACCTGACCTATGGGATGACGCAAGATGTTTGGCATGACGTAAAAAAGACTAAATCCCACCACTTCTTCAGTTCATATCTTTAGTTTCTTTCAGTTTCGCTTTTGAACCAGTGTTGCCAGTTTGTAACGACTTTTGATTCCCCATTAGGGACTTTTATGCAAAAACGCGACTAGCGACAAACCTAGCGACTTTCTATACGGAGTTTAGCTACTTTCGTCATGAGTCATGAGTGCGTGTGAGAACACAGTCCTATTCACAGGACGCAAGAACGACCATCTCGGCTTCTTCTCCGTTTAGCGAGAGAGAGACAGAAACAGCGTGTGTCAGACACATGAATGAGCTACACAAGTGCACGTCAGACCTCAACATGAGCAATCACAAACCCCTGTTTGATTAGGGAGCTTCCTCTTTGTTAACTTCTTAACTATTTCATTACTTTAAGTGAATCAAACATAAGTTAATACCATGTGTTTGTTAGTCTTTCGGCTGCAGGGTCGCCACAGCGAACCATCCGATCTGCACACAACTTGGCACGGGTTTTTACACCGGATGCCCTTCCTGATACAACCCTCCCATTTTATCTAGGCTTGGGACAGTGGCTGGGGTTTGGGAATCGAACCCGGACCTTCCGCATGTAATATAATATATAAATTTACGATGTTATAATTAAAAGTTATGTTCGACTGAGCAATGAGATTGGATGAGAGGCATTCCACGAGTGGTGATAATAGACTGTAACAGCACTGGGATGTTTAACTACGTGCATCACTCTGCGTCCCAGGCGTTCTAACGATCGAACTGTCTGTCTGAACGGTCCGCAGAACTGAGGAGAGAGCAGCTTCCTGCCGAAAGCCACATTCAAAACGAGTCACAGAAGCACTTTCACACATCTGATAACGTTGTCATTGTAAACAACGTTTTGTCTACTTGTCTGTTTTTATCGATGCCTTAGGGTTTTTAAAACAAGGCCGGATTCCAAATTCCGCTCTAACCCCAGATCAAGGGCACTTCTTTCTGTGTGGAATAAATGAATTTATTCCCTACGGAGTGCACTAGCTTTCCATTTAATGCCATTTGGGATTCGACCCCAGAACCAGGAAGTTGTTTCATTCTTCGTATCTTTTGGCACCCTTTGGTAAAAAATTTAAATTTTAAGTGTTGGACGCTAACTGTCGGTCAGCAGCTCTGCCAGTCGCAGTTAGTTGGTTCCTACAGTCAAAGAAGGTTATGTGCGTGTAACAACAATCGTACAAATCGTAATCGTCTGGTAAAAAAAAAAAGGGTGTTTGTAGAACTAAAAAAAAAAGAAAACAATATCATACTCAAGGTCATGCTGCATTGCAGTATATCAGCACGGCTTCAATGCCTACGACTGCAGTGCTGATATCCTGCACAACAGCGCTTAAGCGTGTGATATAGCTTAATTATATTAAATATATTTATTTACTTCAATAAAATCTTCTTATGCATATTTTATACGAGAGGTTCAAGACAACATTGCTGCTGGATTGAACGCTTATTTCTTCCACTGCATTATAAAAAGGGTGCCAGGCCCCGCCCCCTGACCTCAGCCCCATATACACAGGCAGAAATGACCTGATCTCAGTCGCTGTGTGCACACTCCACCTTCCCTGTCTGGTTTTCGTTGCTATGCAAATACTGCGGGATGATGCAATCGATATGCAAACTAATGCGTCATTTAACGACATCTGGCCTCTTTTCCAGCAGGCTTTATTTAGCTTCAAATAAAAAATAAATAAATAAATGGCAACACTTTTAAACGTTTAGCTTTCCTCTACCGCTGCAGTGGCCGCATTCGGACATTTTATTTTTTTTCAAACAGGAAGCAGCTGCAACATGTGCCTTGGGATTAATTGTGCTTTGATTTTATTCTACAGCAACTTTATCCCAAATGTTTGTAATGTTATTTGTTTTTTCGCACTGGATCACAATATGGCATGTGCACAACTGATTGACGTTTTGTTGCCTCTTTTTTTCGTTAGTTAACATTAGCTCCAACGCAGTAACTTTTAAGGTAGAATGTTTTCTTGCATGTCAATAAACGTGACTAAAAGTCTTTAACGTTTAATCGGGGATATTGTTTTTGGGGCCCAAGCACTATAGGGTGTGCAGGCCACTTTCGTTTTTGTTCAGGTGTGCACTCGGCAGCATTTCACCGTTACCTCACTATATCTTATTCCTTATATCTACATTGTGATGAGTGTCGTGTTGGATTGACGCAAGATTCACATGAATTCTGATTTGATTGTTCAGACTCACACAAATAAATACAAATTAGATCTAATTAAGGACCAGTTTAGTACTGTATGAGCAAAAAATAAATAAATTTGGGCCACTTTGGCCAGCAGTGTGAACATAGCCCAAGAGCAAAAACAGAACCAACCAACATACTAATGAGATATATTGCTAATAATTGCTTTGTCACTTCATTTGTCGTGTCGTTTTAGTTTTATAACATTTCTTCCATGGCACTACACAGAAAAACCTCATTCAAGATGGAATGTAAAGGCTCACCAATGGCCAGGAACAACTCGTTCACGTTCATAGCGGTCTTGGCCGAGGTCTCCATGAACAACAAGCCTGTGTCTTCAGCGTACGTGTGAGCTTCCTGTAACAGGAACGTGAAGTTTAAGTAACATACAGTCATATACTGAAATATATATATATTTTTTGTATAATATATATATTTTATATAATATATATATTTAAAAAAACTGTGACACAGTATGCCACTTATCTTGTATGAGATTATTTTTACATGTAACAAAATGTGGCCAGTTTTGTTAAATTCTAAAACAAAAACAACAAGGTCTGGTCTAATCTAATCTCATTTGTAAAAAGCTGGAATGATGGAATCAGCCAAAGGATCCTTACTTGGCTGGAATGAGTACCAGAAAAAGCCTTTTAAATTAGCTTTAGTTTATACTAGATGTGCCAGCAAACTTAATTCGCGTGGAATCTGTTGAATTTCATAATAAAGTGCGCAGAATGAAGGTTTGAGATCACATTTTTAAAGTAGGTTTCAATTGCACACTCATAAGTGCATATTAAAAAATTATAAAATGTACAGCGTCATCTGTTGAATTTTGAGACGAAATATTGATTTTTCCCAGGTAGATTATTTATAATATAAAGGCGTTTTCCATTAAAATTTCAAAGTAGCATATCTTCTCTATCCGTGGGCCTGATAAAACAACGCCTATATGTTACCTCAAGCTCGACTAAATACACCTGTGAAAACTCCATTAAAATTCGTTCAATAGTTTTTACGTGATGTGTGCACGAACAGACAGACAAAACATCTAAAAAACATCTTTTCTCCCGATTTTCTCCCTAATTTAGTTTTGTCCAATTCCTCCCTGTCAGTAGGGGGCTCCCACATTAAGGCTACTACCACTCAGTCAGGAGAGCCGAAGACGATCACGTGACGCCAGCCGACCGCATCTTGTCAAACTGCTCGCTCACGCACCGTTGGGGGGCGGCGTAACACACTCGGAGGACAGCGCTATCCGCTCTTTCCGCGTGCGCGAGCTCACAGACGCCCCTGATTGGCTGTAGAGCCGTGATGAATCTGGGAGCACTAAGTACCTCTCATCCCTCCCCTCTGAGAGAGCTCGGCCAATCAGCTCTCTCTAGACCTCCGGCTGCGAGAGGTAACAGCATGACCCGGGGATCGAACTCGCGATCTCCAGATGATAGGGCGAGATAAGGCTGCGCCACTTCCAAAAACCACCTTGATGTGTTCTATTACTCATCATTACGTCCCCCAAAATATTTTTTCCGAAAATACCTTCAATGTACAGACACGCCAACTTTACAGTTTTATTACATGTACAGGTAAAAACCTGAAATTAGTATAAGATATGAATTTCAAGGATTTTTTTTTTGAGAATTCTGTCATGCCACTTACACCTTTAATCCACTTAGAGCATATAAATATTTTTCTGGAAAGTCACACAAGCCACCACAACCTTTGGATTCCCGTAATTCTCCTCTGAACCTATGGCCTCCTGGTCATAAACCAACAGCCTTATCAGTTTTTATTAGCAAATAAACAGTTCGACTTTTCCGATGTGGCTTGCTAACCAAAGCCGTGTGAGCACATTGTTGTGGAACAGCACCTCATACTCCACCAGTCTCTTATCAGCAAGGTCGGACTTATTTCCTGCCAGCGCGATGACGATGTTGGGACTCGCCTGCCTCTGGAGTTCCTTCACCCAGGCCTTTGCTCGCTCGAACGTCTCCTGTAGAGACAAGACCAAAAAAAAAAAACAAACAACAGGATGTGGTGGAATATAGAATCAGTTGAAGAGCAAATAAATTGTAAGGCGAAGATGTAGATGTAGCTTTGCTACTCACCGGTTTTGTGATATCAAACACGACAATGGCTGCTTGGGCTCCACGGTAGTACATGGGGGCCAAGCTGTGGTAGCGTTCCTGTCCGGCTGTGTCCCAAATCTCAAACTTGACCGTGGTGTCGTCCAGACAAACTGACTGAGCCAAGAAAGCAGCTAGGGGAAGGACACAGAGAGGGGGGGAAAAAAAAAAGAGAGAGGTCACACTACTCAACACTATTACTGATGCAATCGTGGACAAAATCCTGAAACCATTAAATATTTATATTTTGCAGCAAAACGCTGTAGAGATCATAGACTTATCTTATTATGTTTAGCCTAGACCTAGTAATAGTGTAAATTACATCCAGTCTCAGTCTATTTAATAATCTCACACTGGAGACTGTGAGATCCACAATAGTTGGAGAACTATTAAGTCAAGTTATGGAATTTAAATGGAGAATGCTCATCGACTATGTGCATAAGACCTAATGTGAGTGACGAATGCTTCATGTTCTACTAGACCTAATGACGACACATTTCAAAGCCATAAAATGTTTGTATCCCATCAAAATTCCTCAAAGATCAAACTGAGCCGCATTCTTTGTTGATTACTCTGAATATTTCAGAAGAAACAAGTCCCAGCTGTGGAAAATGAACTTCTCCTCTGCAGCAGAGGTAAGATTTGGTCTCGCTTTCCTGGGAAGGTCTTCATGAGAGCCAGTTTCCTCATGGTGCTTGATGGGTTTTACAAATGCGCTTGACAAATACAGTACTGTTCTTACAAGAACTGTTCCAGAACATCTGACCTTCATGTCTTAAAATAACAACTGACTGCTGTTACATATTTACCTAAAGCCATAGTTTTGCAAACATCCAGTATTGTTCTCGAATGCAGGAAATAAATCCAAGCTTGTGTCCAAACTTTTGACTGGTACCGTAGATTAAGAAAACACCAAACGTTTTATATTGTAGTTGATTCTTCATGACACAGCATGAGAGCAAAGCAGCACTTGGCCTCAATCCGGCAAATGGTCAGAGCCTTAAGTACCTTCTGGATGAGTGCACTGTGCTTACAATAATGACAGCTCATATATAATGGGCGTTCGAGTTAATGATGAAATTTCTTGTGAACGAAGGCGCTCGCCGCTCACTGCAGTCGTTCCCGTAAACATTCAGCGAGTGGAATATCTGAAAAATTTTAATTAAATAAAAAAATTATAAACAAGATCGACGGATAACTAGCTTGAGAGGGAACCGTGCACACAGTCACCAGCACCACTTGCACACTGCAAGTCCTGACGGTCCTGACCTCCCTCCAAACCATTTCCACATATTAGGGGTATTAAAGTAGTTCCTGGGAGTCCAGAGTTTCAGGTGTGAAGCAGGCAGTCCGATCATGGCTCCGGCGTACTGAGAAAACTTTCTACCTTGATGGTATCCAAGCACTAGTGAAACGCTGGGATAAATTCATTAATGTAGCAGGGGATTATATCGAGAAATAAAGCTAGCGTTTACTCTCATGACCGTGTTCTGTTATTCTGGAGAATCAAAAGTCCTGGTTTGATTTGAACGTCCCTCCTATATTCTAGTAAAGTGGTGTTTTGATTTATAGTCCTTTTTTTTTTTTTTGGCTCAGTGATGGATTAAACTATATAATATACTATTATCTGCTGATCGCTATCTCAAGTCAGCTGTTTAAAGTTGATTAGCCATATTTTAACCCATTCCTTCCGGCAGAGGTTAGAGAGAGTTGCTCATCAGAATGCAATGTGGTTTTTATTTGCCTGCGCTTCAGTCTGTGTTGCACAGCGTCGCTTCTTTTGTATTGCACCAAGCTAATGTTGCGCAACGTGTACTGGATTACTGCCGTTACTGGACTCTTGTCTACAGTTATTATGGCAATGTTACACTTCTACTGCTGCTATTTATATACTTATGCAGTGTTTAAAATGTTTTTGCATTTAATGTAATGCATATACGTACACAGAGTCATAACAAACACAATTTCTATTGCGGCAACAAAGAGTCTTGAGAGAGAGAAAAAAAAAGAAAAACTAACAATAACTGCCTGATATTGTGCAAGTTCCCTTATGCAGCCGAAACAGCTCTGACCCTGGACCACACAAGACCTCTAAATAGAGTTGGCATGGGAGTTCTGCAACGTGTCACTATTCTCTTCTAGGGGATCAGACCAGACAGCCTCCTTTTGCTCTCCGAGTGCATCAGTGAGTCTTCAGCCTCCATGACTGGATCATCGATTGTGCTTCCTTGGACCATTTTTTTTTCAGGTTCTAACAAGACCACCCTACATGTTTTTGAGATGCTCTGATCTCGTTGTCCAGCCAAAACAAGTCGTCAAAATGCTTAAATGTGCCCATTTCTTTCTTCTTCAAACACATCAATTTCAAGAACTAACTCTTCACTTGCTGACTAATATATCCCAGAGCCCATTGTAATGGAATGATTCAGATCATCTGTCGTTGTCATTTATTCGATTATTTATAGAATCAATACATTTCCGCCAGAAACATCTGTTTGAAACAGTCTGTACAGTAGATGGCTTTCCTGCACTTAAATACGTACGTCGGTACCAGACAAAGGTTTAGACACACCAAACTAGAACAAGATTGTTTCCCCCCCCCCCTCTTTAAAACTAGGTGATAACACATATTGCATTAGATAATTAAGTAACAACAGTCAGTTTGCAAAACCCCCCCCAGAACAATGATGAAACGATCATGCCAGGAAAAACGAGCCCAAAACTTACCTCTGCTGCAGAGGAGAAGTTCATTTAGAGCTAACAGCCTCAGAAATCACCAGTGAACAAACAGCACCTCAGATTAGAGCTGTTATGAAGGCTTTATAGAGCATACTTAGCAGACACATCTCAATATCAACTCCAAAGGAGATTATTGTGTATTTTGGACGCCTTCGACATTGTTTTACAACATAGAATTTTTTTTTAAAGATCAGGAAAGACCATGGAGTTAGAAGGTGTGTCCAAACTTTTGTAAACCTGTATTGTACATTTCTTAACATTTCGCAGTAAAAATGCTCGTGTCGGTTTTCCGTCATCAGCCCAGTTGTACCTCTCTCAGCTTCTCACCTCCGATGGTGGTCTCCTGGAACTCATCGAACTGGCCCTTGACAAAACGCAGTACCAGGCTGGACTTGCCCACGGCCATGTCCCCAAGCAGCACCAGCTTAAACTGGCAAATCTTGGTCTGGGGCAGGTTCCCGTTAGTCCTGGCATTCCCACGCGTAGTCATGTTGGAGGAGGAGTGGCTGGGATGCGGGGTAGGATGAGGTTCCTCCGAGGCAGCCTCAATAAGCACAGCAAACCAACCGCAGGTGTGCTCTTGCGGTCTATAATCCTAAAAAACAAAACAAAAAAAAAACAAAAAAACAGAAAGAGAGAAAGACTAAAGATGGTTAGTATTAAGGTTGAAAGACTTGTTATGGTATATACTTATTTTAATTTCACTCCTTATCATTTGGAAGTAAGCCAGAATGGACAAATAATCCGCTTTAGGAGATGAACATGAACATCTAATAAAAACGGCCTAGACGTTGACAAATGAAACTTGCCAGTTGCCAGCTATATTAAGATGCTTAGTAAGAAAGGAAAGGAAATCGCATCACCTAGTAACACACTATTCAAGACCGCACTGCTAAACATCCTGGTCACATCAGGGTTTTTTTCCCCCGCTGCCAATTTTTATGCTTTTTTATTAGAAGCCAAAACATCTTAAGTACTAAGCACACAAACCGAACAACGTCCAGATTAATCTTATAACCTACTCGCTAAAGTTCTTGTTGTTTTACGGAAAGAAAAGAGTTTGTAGAAATAGTTAAAAGGTTAAAGCTAAAAATAAGCCAGCTATATTAAGACTGAAGCCCAGGTTGAAGCCCACGTACATGTCTTGCCTGTCTGCCTGTCTTTCTGTACTGCAGAACTCTCTGCCTAACTTATTAATACAAAGATATAAAATGTTGTAAGGTTGAGTATCTAACGCCTTGTTCACACTAAGTAGTACTTCTTTCATCGTCAGACAAATTACACGCCCTGTTCGGTATTCGGAGAGTGAATCACAGAAGAGAAATTGAAAAAGTAGATCAGATAAAGGTTAAGTTTTATCTTACAACGACTCCAGCACATTAAAATTCACTTATACCACTTCAGCGCTGTTATTTCAGCTGTGGAAATATGAACTAATCCCAGTAAAAATATTCAGTTTATCTTTCCTAATTATCTTTTTCATTAATGCAGGTGTTTGTTTACATTGAGCACGCAGCTTATTAGTAACTTATTTTAAAGTAGATTATTAATTCCAGCAGATAACTGTTAAATAAATAAAATAACTTTTACTCAACATTTCGATTTCACTTATGGTGCAGGTTAAACTTCAGTCAGACATCTAAGTAGTGCAAAAATTCCATTAAATTCTGTCTAGTTAGTTTGCGTGATGCTGTGATGTAATCTGGCACATGACTGCTCATAACTTCAAGTTTCAAGTTTTATAGTCATATGCACAGTAAAGAAACATGTTCCACCTGTACAGTGAAATTTGCTGTCCACCAATGCCACTAAGAAGTAAAAAAATAAGCATAAAATAGAATAAAAAATAAACAAATATAGATATATTAAAAAAAGAATATATCAAACATAGAATTAAAAGCAGAATATAAAAATATTTTTAAAAATATGAAATATTGTAAATAACTTCGTACTCAACATTTTGACTTTATTTATGGCGCAGACTTTGTAGGTTGAAATACAGATAGAAAATTCTATGTGACTGGTTTTGGGTCCTCCAATGTATGAAACAAAGATATAATTGAAAAAGCGAGTTCTAACCAACGTACAGACAAAACCGCTTTTATTTATACATGCTTATTTTACCTATCACTTATATATCCTTATATATCTTATATAAGATATATAAAAAGTAAAAAAAATTTATACACATTTCAAGAAAAGAAAATAGTATGATGCATATTACATTACTATATTATTCATAATATTATCATATCTATATATTTATATATCTATTTATATATATATCAATAAATTTGAACGATTTCTATCGTGTATACTTGCGTTTGTGTATACAAGCGTGCATACAATTTTTTTTGCCTTTGTATAGATATTTTATTATAACCTGTGATGATAAAACACGTCTGATGTTTAAATTGATTAAATTGTTCGATAAGTCATTTTCAGAAAGGGTTACATGGACTTGTAAGCATGGCAATGAATTAGGAATTGATCTCCAATAATCAGCTGTAGAAATTGTTTAGGCGACACCACAGATTACGCTGGAGTCCTCCCCGTCCTATAGAGCCAGAGACCTCCCCGTCCTATAGAGCCAGAGACCTCCCCGTCCTGTAGTTGACACTGTCCCTGCTCACATGCTACTTGGTCTACTTAATCATCTAATTAACCAATCACAGGGTGTGTTAGAGCAGAGCAAACAGCAGCATGTGTATAAGACTGAGTGCCTGTAATGACCAGTGGACATAGAGATCCAGTGAGACATTCCACACAAACACATGCCTGAAGTCAGTGTGATCTCTCAGTGACACACCACCACCACGTCCTGAACACGTCCATGTGAGACACCAGAAGCTTCCAAGGACAGAAGATGCAGATAGTCGTTTTTAATGATTAAAGATATAAGTCTACAAATCTAATACATGGCTTTGACCGATCCAGCACGCTTGTGTTATTAGGGAGGTGTGCGTGCGCGTGTGTGTGTGTGTGTCTCGCGTCACCAGGACACGCGGAGCAGCGCGGACCCCGACCGAGCACCTCGTCCCTCCGGCCACACAAACAAAGCGGCCCACTGACACAAACAGCCGGATATTCCCTCATGAGCGCCTCCCTGTTTCCGACCGAACGGCTCGTTTTGACCAGCCCCAGTTTCACATCGTTACCTGACACAGTTACGACGCGGTCCTGCCGTCCTCCTATGTCACAGGCGTTGAAGCAGGTTTCTTCAGGTTGTTGATCTATCATCTGCTCAGGCTGCCGGGACTTCCGGGAAACTCGCGCATGCGCAGACGCGCCTCTATAACGCACTAGCCCTGTTCCTCACCGTCATGGAGTTCCTTATTTGCAGTATGGGAATGGAAAGTCACTTAGATGACCCCCGATACAGTATTACATAACTCATCATGTTACACGGGGTCATACCACACATTTAAACAAATTACCCCGTGAACACGCATCTTGTCCCAGATTTAAGTTCTAAGCATCTATTTAAGCCTGTACTTGTCACATGTACATTACTGCACAGTGAAATTCTTTCTTTGCATATCCCAGTGTAGCCATGATAGGGTTAAGGGCCTTGCTCAAGGAATCTACAGAGGCAACCTTGTGGAGCAGGGGCTCAAACCGCCGACCTTCTGAACAAACAACGTGTTTACGCCCTAGCTTCCCGTACCCCGTGTGAGGATCGAACCCGAGACCTTCAGATTATGAGACTGATTTAGTCATTCGCTCATTTATCTCTGATTTATTCACTCAATCAACTTCTATGGGCGTTGGTGGCTCAGTGGTAGGTTTCTGGAACTAGGACACCCAGATATTTCCTCATTAACACCTCCTTCTTTCCGACTAAACGCCTAATGACTTTGTTACCTGGGACAATTACGACGCCTTCCTGCTGTTCTTTCCGTCACACACTAAAAGCAATTAACCTAATCTGAATAGATTTGGACTTCTGGAGGAAACTGACCTACCTGGAGGAAAACCACCAAGCACAGGGAGAACATGAAAACTCCATGTACACAGACACTGAGGACAAACTCAAACCCTCAACCCTGGAGGTGCCAGACCACAGTGCTAACCACTACCGCCTGTTTTAGTTATGTTTTAAAAAAAAATAAATTTTTAAGGCTGAGAAGGCTGGAATACACATAGGCACGGTGGCATAGTGGTTAGCCCTGTCCAGGGGTGAGGGTTCCATTCCTCCCTCGGGTCTGTGGACCCAACTTTCAGATTCAAGCTGTGGCATTTAAACAATGCTCGACTAGTATTACCCTTAAAACCCAAGCAGCACAGATACATGCTGGCAACACAGCGTACAGGTCAATGGCTATAATAAAAAAATAAAAAAATTAATAAATAAAATAATTATATATATATATATATGGAATATGGAAGGCTTGGCTTGCCAGTGTGTGTTAATGGGGACGCTCCAGAAATCAAACTGTGCATTTGGGTTTTCGGGTACAACAGTTAGAACGGAAGTTATCATTACTTTTATACTGTGTGAAATTTGCTGGAATATGGGAATGACATTGCAAAAAGTAGAACCGTTAAAAAAATGATATCTAAAATGCTCTGGGTTTTAAGGCCTACATAGCGTAAAGTATTTCAGGGAAACATTCCTAATACCAATACCATACCAAGGCTGAACTGTTGACATCATGCAGGTTGGATCCATGTATTCGTGGTGATGGTGCCAGATTTGCACCATCACCAAGAGTACATGGATTCAATCTGCATGGACGTGCCATTTTCCAAAAATAAATAGAAAAAAGAATAATTCACTCATTGTCTTTACTGCATTACTCCCTGTATACAGGGTCACAGGGGGTCTGCAGCCTATCCCAGGAGACAGGGGACGACACAGGGTACGCCGTGGGTAAAGAGCCAACCCATCGCAGGGCACACTTTTTTCCACATACACTTTGGGAAATTTGGGAACGCCAATTAGCCTAGTCTGCATGTGAGAGGAAACGCAAAATGCACATGGAGATCATGCAAACTCCATGCACACACACACACCCTGATGGGAGATGGGAATCAAACCCGGACCCTGGATGTGCAAGGAGACAATGTTAACCACAAATCCACCGTGCCGCCAATAAAACCAGGCTACATTTTTGAACTCTAAAATTTCAGTTTCATAAAATCTGTTCCCACTTTATCTTTGGGTGATGGACAATATTAAACCCTTCATGGGCTTCTCTTTTTTATCCCCAGTGGCCAGTTCATGCTTTTTCAGTTCACCACTTTTGTAAAGAGGGGAAATAATCGTCTTGTGGTCAGCTCGCACCAGCCTGTCCATTCTACTCTCTCACCTCTCTCATTAACAATGTGTTTCAGTACTTGGAATTACTCTTCACTGGAAGGAAAGAAAGACTTTAACGTCTTTCCTAACCAGTGTGTGTAAACTCTAGTGTGTGTGAGAAGAGAGACTTTTACTTTGAAATCCAAACAGGAAGTTGTGTGTTGTTTATCGACGGAAGCGCTTGCTATAACTAAACGGAAATATATTTTTAAAAGAGTGTTCTTTGATAAAAATGGACAGTATATATTTTTGTGCACGTTTTAGATAAACTAATACTTTAAAGTTTATAGTTTTGGGGGGGAAACACGTCAGTTTGTGTAAAAAATAAATAAAATAAAAAAACAAATAAACAGTGCGCGTTAGAGTTTCTGGCGCCAAATAAAGAGCTGTGCAGGCGCGAGAGTGTAATGTGTAACTAGCAGATGTCGCATACACACTTAGTTACACTAAAGTCCGCCATTTTCCTCTGTTTTACTCCGCCAGTTTAAACAAAACAGTTGATTAGAAAAGTCACACTGTTTATTTTTTCGTTATGAAGCGGAAGTGACTGCTGCCTGGGCTCCGAGCGGAGGACGGCCGGATGCATAAAGTAAGTTATACTGGTTTAGTCAGCTTTATAGCTCCGTATATTATTATTTATACATGTATTATAAAGCTCTGTAACTAATTTAAACTACTTGTGTTATGTTTACGCGTGTATATTTAACGTTGCACGTGCTGCGGTTGCCATGGGAACCCTGTTCTTCCAGGTCGAAGATGCCCAGCTACTGCTTACTAACTAGCTAGCAAAGATGAGTTCACATGCACAGGAGTAACTAGTTTCCCAAAATATTGCTACCTTTTGCAGTTAGATATAAGCCTAAAATCTGTATAATCTAAATATTCTAGATTTAAAAAATGATGATGATAAAGAAGCTTCTAGACCTCGTGACGTCATTTAACTCAAGTTGTCCAGACAGTAATCAGCGGCTATAAATCAACTGCTTGCCAACATTTCTCTACTAACTGTGACAGATTGTATTGACAATACCCTTTGTACTAGGGTGAGTACAAAAAAAACAATAACAACAACTCGCTCTGGCTGTGAAATTTATGTCAGTTAAGTTAAAAAAAAAAACACAAGTACACACATAATTTACACATAAAACACTGTGTTTTAGCTTTCATATTATCTGCGATGATATTTCATATTTCCACTAAAATGTTTTTGTGTGTGTGTGTGGCTCGCAGCTCATGAACGCACCCCTGTCTTTGTTTCTTCATCAGAAGTGTATCTTTGTCCTTGTAGCCTGCTTACAGGGGACCAAACAGGTGAAATCCTGATGGAGTGAGATCAGCACTATAGGGACGATGCTTTAACACCTCAAAACGAAGTGTGCGGACGTTGCATTGGCATGCGAGAT
Organism: Clariallabes teugelsi; assembly: GCA_030014215.1. NCBI lineage: Eukaryota > Metazoa > Chordata > Actinopteri > Siluriformes > Clariidae > Clariallabes > Clariallabes teugelsi. The sequence continues at coordinate 8,333,462 of JAQMYG010000035.1, forward strand.
CACAACGCCCTTGGATAGCAGTCCTCTGCATTTAATCAAAAGTTTAGCCTTCAGCTCTTCAATGAGCATTTCACTGTAATGAGCACTGATGATTTCTCGAACCTTTTTTCCTGATAATGTTCCAATACTGGCACTTGAGAATCCCAGAAAACCTGTAAGCATTGATTAATTTTCTTGCTGATGGCTGACTTTTGAACTTTATCTTGGTGGGCGATTGAGGATGTTTCCGTTCCATACTCTGCGGTATACTCTCAGGCTCATAGTGACAACTTGAATGATTCTCTGTTCCTTAGAGTATCGGTCCAAAATTTGCTTGCAGATATCCGAATGCTGCTGTTTATGTTCTTCCGTGAGTTGTTTCAGCACCAGGTACTCCCTCAAACCAAAAAATAAATAAATAAATACTGCACGCTGCTCTTCTTTCATGCAAATCAAAAGTGGGGCATCCATTTTTGCTTACCACCGCAATTACATTAATGTAACATATTCACACCTGCACAGCAGTGACTGGGGGTACAGGATACAGTAGCCTGGAATGTTTTTAATGTAATGCATCTGGAGTGCAGATAATTTTTGACTTCCGGGAATGTGCTTAGGCAACTCTCAACCTTTTTTTTTTTTATTAATTTTTTTTACAGAAATGGAGACCTGCTCGGCAAGCGTGTGGCCCCGTCTGGAGCCGTTCCTCCTGGGTGCGTTACAAGCCGCTCCTCCAAGCAAGCTGAGCATGCACTACCTGCGCAAGATGGCCTCCTACGTGCGAACACGTGACGGCTGCTTCCCACGCCTGGGCTGGCACATGTGGAGGCACATTGCCTGTGGCAAGCTGCAGTTGCCTGAGGAGCTGGCCTGGCTCTACTTTGAGACATTCGATCTGCTGGTACCGCGCTCGGCTGAGGAAAAGCTTGAGCGGGCAGAGGCTCTGTCTCAAAGCCTGAATCCTCGTGATCTCGACCGCCAGCGCAGCAAGGTAGAGTCATAGAGTGACATCATAGCAAATGAAGATTTTGCATTTCTTCTGTTTAAGAGTCATGTTGAGTTAATTTTTATGTTTTTCTGTATCTGATTAATTTTGATGCGTTTCTGTACAGCTGTCTGTGGACACATTGCAGTTCCTGCTGTTTCTGTACCTGCAGCAGCTGAACCGCGTCTCCTTGCGTTCCTCCCTAATTGGTGAAGAGTGGCCGAGTCCTCGCTCTCGCTCCCCGTCGTCCTCCTCTGATAGGGAGGCCAAAACCAGCTCCCAAAACAAGGTCAAAACCTGACATAGGTTTAATTATGAAAATGTCACACAAAATGTATATGGCCAAAAAAAAGGTCACAATTTCAGAAGGGTCAAATTATTGGGCTGCATCAAGCAAAGAAAACAACTAAGGAGATTTTAAATTACTGGAACTGGGTTCAAAACCTGGAAGAATAGTGCTGAACCATCAACTTGCTGTAAGAAATGTGGGTGGGGGAAAGAAAAATCATGAATGGAGAGAACATAAACATTTGGTGAAGTTGCATGGTAAAAAAAAAAAAAGTAGACAGTAAAAATCATAGTTATATTTAATAGTGAAAGTAAGAGCTTTCCCATAAACACACGATGTGATGAGAACATGATGGGACTACACAGCTGTGTGATGGAAAACACCAACTAAAGCCTGTAATGTCATCTCATATGTGTTTTCTGTTTGGTCAGAATTGGGATGACCAGGCACACGTCACCTTCGTACAGACTCACCTGGCTGAACTCCTGGAGCTGCTGGCTGATCCGGGTGAGCTGAGCGAGTCCGGTCAGGTACTGCGAGACAGTAGACTCTCAGCCGAGGCACTGCAGGCACTCAGTGTGCTGCTGGAGGGCACAGTGAGCCACGGCCGCACCATCCATCCTCTTCACCGACTACTGAGCTCCGCTCCTCTCCAGTCCATGGCAGGGTACTCAAAACTCAGCCGCTCATACTCAGTGCAGCAGCTGCAGAGCTGGCTGCGCCAGTCGCTCATACTCAACCCGTTCGGCATGTCCACCTGTCTGCGCTCAGGCAAGAAGCTGGCCTGGGCGTTGCAAGGTAGAAAGTGCTTTTGCTTTTCTCTCGTTGCATTTTCCTTTGTTGCCAAAAAAATGCAAATTCTTGATACATCTTCACTTAAGCATGCAGAGCTCTAACAGGACTCTCTTTGCTTTAGTGGAAGGTGCTATGAAGAGGGCCAAGATAGCCAGGAACACCCACATGGCCCCTCCAGGGAGCAGGGTGGTGCTGATGTCCCAGGTTTACAAACAGACGCTGGCTAAAGACTCCGAGAAGCTGGCTGGCGCAAACGTCAAACTGCACCGCTGCAGCGAGGCGTTTATCTACCTACTTTCACCCCTTAGGTAAGAGTTTTGGGCAGAAGTACTGTTGACTCAGTAGCTTATCTAAAAAGGATAAAGAATGTAATCTGAATATGACAATAACACTATTTTAAAAGTAAAAGTAGATTCATGCTTACTCCATACTTTGCTGTTGCAGGTCAGTGACGCTGGATAAATGTCGCGACAGCACTGTGGTACTGGGCCCGGTTGAGACCAGTGTGCACATGCAGAGTTGCGAGAACGTGCGGCTGGTGTGTGTGGCCGGACGCCTGGCAGTGGGCGGCTCTACCTCCTGCACCGTTCATGCTCTTACTCCCACTCGGCCGCTTTTACTGCCCGGTAACTCCAGCCTCACACTGGGACCTTTCCACACACACTACCCCAGCCTGGAGGACCATATGGCCAGTGTGGGTTTAGCGGTCGTACCCAACGTCTGGGATCAACCGCTGAGTTTTGCGCCGGATGGTCCCGCACCAGAACCAGCCTGCTACCGCATCCTGCCCTCGGACCAGCTCTGCCCTATGGTGGTACCGTTCCTCATGGAGGGAGACACCTGTGAGGTGCCAGGGGGACTGCCATCACTCTACCAGCAGGCCCTGGAGAAGCGTCAGCAACGGGTGCACGACTGGCAGAAGATGGTGAAGGACGCGCACCTTAACAAGTAACCCATTTTCCTGGATTATATATAAATGAGAATCACAAGGGCTGTAGTTTCTTGCTTTGTGTCAGTAAGATTTGTCATAGCCAAGTGCTAGTAGATACTGAGACATTCACAAATATCATATTTTTTAAAGTTCATATTTTTTTGTTTAATTCATTAAAATAGCAGGTTATTTTAATGGGATTTTCTTCACTCGTCCCTCAGGGAGCAGCGGCGAAAGTTCCAGGCTCTGGTAGAGCAGAAGTTCCACGAGTGGCTCCTGGAGACAGGACAGAGACAGGAGCTGGACAGCCTACTGCCTCCAACCGTCACACCTTCAAACCCCACGAACCCGTCCAACTCCACCCACAACTCTGAACGTTCTGTACAGCACGCAAAAGCCCACATGGTCTCCTGAGCACACACACTGTAACACACACTGTAACAGACACTGATGCACTTAATTTATTTGGTGTGGTTTACATAGGCTTAGCAATTCTCTTTGCTAGAGCAGACAAGCTTTTGTCTGAGCACTGATCTCTGAACAGGTCTTCCTAACCCAAAGCTGATCCAAGATTGGCACTCAGGACTAGATCAAGTTGTCTTAAAAAGATATGTTGAAGTAGATGCCTTGTACTATTTGTATAGTTATAGAATTATATGCTGGATACATTCTGCAGAACAAGCCTCATCCCTCACAAGCAGAATTGCTTTCTAGTTATTGCATTAGGTGCGAGTGTGACAGTTAAGGTACTAGAGCGTCATGATCACCCCCGAGAGGATGGCTGCCTCGTTACTGCGGCAGAAGAAAAGAGTGAGGGACTGTTGTGTGGAAGAATTGAACAGAATAGAATTCTGCTGAAGGAGATAAAAAAGCATTATTGTAATTTTTATTTTAAATATGAGCACTGGTGTAAGAGTAAACTCGGGGTGAAGCTTATCTAAGCGAGAACAAATTTACTTTGATGTCCATGAATATAAAGTTCTCTACTTGCCAGCCAGTATGACGGTGAATGTGTGTTTTGTTTTTTTTTTTCCTGCTGTACCATTCAACATTGATTTCCCAGCCCAAAGGGAAAGCAATAAAATGTATAATTCAAAAGAACTCTACAACAGAAAACTGGGAAACATTGCTCCAGATTTATTATTAAATTTGATTTCTTTGTACTGTAAGTTCAAAACAACAAGCAATACCACATTTGTCTCTGGATTCATCGTTCTGCTTCTATAGGAACTCACTTTTGACTGTCATGTATCTTGTTTCCTTTTTCCGTTATGAAGTGTATGAATGAGCAAATCTAGAGAATCTGTTTTCTTTTTTTAAATAAATGAAGGACTACGAGCATAGTTTGGTATTATGTTTAGATTTAGGGAACAGAATTCATTTGAAATCAATAAAAAAAAAATGTCTTATCTTTGCATACATTGGAAGTTAGTCTGTTGCATCTACTTCATTACACACTGCATTAAGCTCAATCTTACAACTAGGAAGTACAATGAGATCTGTTTTACAATAGTTAAATAGTTAAAGGAAAACTATTAAAGCCCAGTTGTCCTCTCTGGTGGTTCATTTCAAGTTAGCAAGGCTCAAAGTCTCAATTCCTACTTTAAATTACTCTGTTTGGGAATCACCAGGGACTACCTGATACAATTTCATCACAATACCAAGATGCCGACTTGAATTGCACAGCAATCGTGTACAAATGTTTAATATCGAATCAGGATATGTTATAAATATTTTGATTCAATCTAAAAAAAATTTTTTTTTAATTTTGTTACAATTCTAAAAAAAAGTTAGCATAACATTGCTCCTACCACAGAGAATGCTGTGCTGTGTGAATAGTTTAGAGTGCACCACCTGCAGGTTTATAGAAGAACAGCAACATCGATCCCCCCCATCACTAATTTAAACCCAAATGTATAAAGTATAAAAGTCATTTTAACAAAAAAAGTTTCCATTTTTATAATGTCCTTTAGCTCAACCAGTATAAAGTGCTGAGCCAGGAGGCTGACATTCAGAACAGTAGGATGTAATCACCCATGCTAGTCAGCCTCTTTACATTTGCCAGTGGTTTTGGCATTAGCACCCAGTTTGGTATGATGCTTGTGTTGTGTTGTGGTGCATTCTGGGATGGTGGCTGTGTGTGTTTCAGCCAGAATGGGCAGAATGGAGGGGGAGCAAATGGCCAGGTTGGGCACTATTGCCATTATACTTTAATCCAACGTCTCATTTTCTGGAAAACCTGAACAGAGGCCTAGAATCACTGACTCAAATTTTGGATCTCATTGTCATGACAAAGCGATTATCGAGTGATTAGCACCTGACTGATTCCAAAACTGGGGGGGATAAGTATTTAAACAGCAGCACTAGTGGGACTGTGCGCTCAGTCAGGATTTGAGGCACCTTTCTCAATCACGCCTAAATCCAGGATCCATCATGGGGAGGGTGAGTAAATACTTTGAAGTGTTTCAAATGCTTTAACATAAGTTAAGTGAAAAATTAAAAATGTGCATGAGCTTTGAGGAAAATCTTAGCTCTGGTTTTGATTTTCTGTTCTTTGGCATTACAAATTTCTGTCTTGGGCCAGTGTAAATGTTTTGGGCTAATCAGTATTCGATTACCACAAAAAAAAAAAAAAAAAAAAAAAAAAAGGACAGCTTCCAAAATTGATCTATGTTAAAGCAGAAGCAAAGGAATGTGCCAACATCTGGTTTTAGAGAAAAAAAAATCGTGACCATCCAGCAGGTGTTGGCTGGCATCTTGGTTCCTTTCCCAGTTATGGCATGAATCAAACCAATGAGATCTGCATAGTGATTCATCATCTTTGTGTATAATTATAGTTGATGTATTTAGCTGCATCAGTACACATAACGTTTGACTATAGCAGTAAAAGGATGCAAGGCTCTTTATAATCCATCCAATACCCTTCCAGATCATTTTCTTTGAGGACAAGAACTTCCAGGGCCGCCGCTATGAGTGCGACAGCGACTGCTCAGACTTCCACTCCTACCTGAGCCACTGTAACTCCATCCATGTGGAGAGCGGCGTCTGGGTGGTCTACGAGCGCCCCAACTACATGGGCTATCAGTACGTGCTAACACGTGGGGAGTACCCAGAGTTCCAGCGCTGGATAGGCCTTAATGACCGACTCAGCTCCTGCAAGATGATCAACTTAGTAAGTCAAATCACTGCACCCATGCAATACACTGACCAAAAAAGAACAAGTTACAGTGATGGGTACAAAGGTTGTCTGCTTTATTTAAGACCTAACACCTAACTCTACAAAACATCAGAGTAAAAACATTTACTTTCTTTTATCCCCCCCAAGAGTTGATTGGCTTGTTTTTCCCAATAAAAATGATATATAAGGCAATTCTTTTCAAACAATAACTTGTAGCCGTATACTCTGAAGTTGTCACCTTTGGTGTCCTGCCGTCCCCTTTCTACTCCATCCCTTTCTTCCCCAAACCCAACACTCTCCAACTCTTGATGTCTGTTCCAGAAAACCGGGACGCAGTACAAAATGCAGCTCTACGACAAGGCAGACTTTGCAGGTCAGTCGTTTGAGGCCACAGAGGATTGCCCCTCCGTTCTGGAGCGTTACCGCTTGAGAGAGGTGCAGTCCTGCAAGGTCCTGAACGGCTACTGGGTATTCTACGAGAACCCCAATTACCGTGGACGCCAGTACGTCCTGGAAAAAGGTGAATATCGCAAGCCTGTGGACTGGGGAGCAGTGTGTCCCATCGTCCAGTCCTTCCGCCGCCTGACCGAGTGACCGTAACCAACAAGGATGCGCTGATGCCCCGTGCCGCATGATTAAAGCTCTTTGGTCGTGATTTAAACCGAGGTCCTGGATGAAATAAAGTTTGGTTGTTGATTGCTTGGAAGAGTCTGTCTGATTATTTTACAAAGTTTTAATTGCTGAACATGATTCTGGTCTCCATCGCGAGCTTTAGTTACATGTTACATGCCATGTTTTGAAGCACAGGTCTCAGATCTAGAATAACAGGGTGGGAATTGAGGTGGGTGCCAAAAGAGAAGCAGTTTCCTCCACCACCAATGAGCACCATCTCAGCTCCATCCGAGTCCAGCAGCTCTGAGCAGAAAGAATGAAGCATAAGGGGCCAAGGGACAGATGACTGCGGAGAGAAAAACAAGCGATTATATTGACGTTTTAGAAATTAAGTCATATGTAATGTAACTTGTATTGTCTAGACAACAACAACAAAAAAAAAAATCAGACTGCAAAAAATCAGAGCCTGGAATCCAGACACAAGCTACTCACTGTGTCTAAGCGGACTTCAACACTGACCCTGGTGGTCAGGTTTATTACAGCAGCTCCTGGGACACCATCTGCCTGGAGCCAGACCCCGCCAACTACCACCAGATTCTCACCAATCACACGAGCGCAATGGGAATACCTGAGGTTTACAAACACTCTAGTTAACAATAGACAAACTATTTATTAAATCATTCAGTCTAATAAACTATTCAACTAAAGAAAGAAATAGTGATACCTTGGTACTAAGGCTGGACAGACACGTAACTTCTCCCAGCAGAACCCTGTAGACGTGGGTTTCAGCTGGACGACATCTCCTAAAGGGACACCCCCTTGGCCCAGGCCTCCAAAGATCACCAGACCTTGTCTATAGGCACAAGCAGAGTGGGAGTGCCGCGGTTCAGCGATGCAGCCTTCAAGTGGGACCTTTGGAGAAACAGATAATTAAGGATGGTTTCTTCTGATTCTTGAAGAACCCATCCTTTTAAAGTACAGGCAAACATATAACTGGTATTCTTTTAAAAAGGAAAGATGATAGGGTTAAGACATACTTCTGTCCAATGCTGGTCCTCCAAACACAGGAAGTGTGCATCACCTAAAACCAGTTCCCTTTCTATACGGCCACCGAAAACAAATAAGTAGTTCCTATCTGAATGAAGAAGATATTACGATGAGTGTCAGTTAATAGGTGGTGTAAAATCCAGTATCGGCTCAGAAAACTTTCTTACCACTATGACTCAGCAAGGTAGCTGTATGCCGCCATCTTGGCTTTGGTGCTGTTCCAGTACAAGTCATTTTGTGCATAGATACCAGCATGTTTTTAGAGTTTAACTGGTCAGTCAGGTAGGTAACTCTTAGAATGTCTTCAATGGGGTTGAGAGGAGAAGTTCTGCCACCTAGAATAACCGCACCCCATCCAGGGACAGAGGTCATGGAGTGATACATCCGCACGCCTGGGTTACAAAAAGGAAATAAAATTATGTATGAAAGTATGAAAATCAAAGAGATGAAACATGAAACTGTTAGCTACAAAGAAATCAGAAGAACAAAGATCAGACACACACACATTTCTCTCCATCTGGCTCCACAGTGGCATATCTCCAGGCAGTGTTCTCTCTGATCAAAAGTGTGGCTGCAGTGTTCCGGCCTTGTCTCCCACAGCCGCCGGTGAGGAGCACGACCCCAGGCTCAAGCAGGGAAGAGGCCATTCCCACCGCCTCTACACACAGAGCTTCGGGCACGAGCCGCACCGCCACAGGCAAACCCTCTGGACCAGGCTTAATCAAAGGAACGGCCGACTCTGAGAGGAATACATGTGAGAGAACACAGATCAGACAATACGTGCTCGCTCTATCCACCAACAACGAACTTTCTGAACTAAAAAAAGTGACCGATATAAGGCTTCACTAGGCAATTTATTAGGAACACAGAGTTATTCAGGCAAATATCTAATAATTCAATCAACCCATTTTGTGGCAGCAGTGCCAGATTCACTCACATTCACATTTCATACAAACTTCCATAGTTTTCTTTTGAGTGTGTAAAGCTGCTTTGCAACAATGACAATTGTTAAAAGCGATACACAAATAAAATTGAATTCAATTGAATTGAATGTAGGTACGGGTCAGCACCTTCAGGTATCTGATCAATTATCAAGTCAATTAACAAGTCATGTTAATATGGTGTTAATAATGTTAGTAATTATGAATAACTTTAAGTTAATTGTTTTCATTACTATTTGAGAAGCTCCAAGCTATTACTCAGTGCTAGTGTTAATTTCGTCAATGAAAATAATGACGAAAAATATTCGTCCGCGACCTTTTTTCCCTGTGACTAAGACGAGACGATGACATCACGGATATCAATGAACAGTGACTGACGAAATCAGCATGCAGTATTATTGACGAAAAAAGCTGAGACTGAAATGTGGTTTAAAAAAATAAAAACTAATAAAACATCTGTTTTTAAATTTTCATCAACATTTCATTTTGACACAATCCGCTGCAATACAGTGTTCATTCATTATGGCATGAGATGCAGTACACCCCGGGTCACGGGATTTCCCAGGATTTCCCATGCAGTGACAGGATGTTACAAGCTCAGTCATCTTTAACTCTTCGTCATGATGGTAGTAATATTCGGGCGAAAGAGACAAGGTATACCATAAAAATCTCAAGGTAGTTTTACAGCCTCTTTGTGCTAATTATGTTTTGTTATGTCAATTTTGTGAATGCAGACCTCTAACTCAGTGCTCTCCAGGTTTATTTCCAGATCTTACCTGTGGGGAGTGTGAGGACGGCTTGACTGGTCAGAGAGCCTTTAGAAGCGGTGAGGATGAAGTAATGAGAGCACTTTTGATGCCATTCCTTATAAAAAAATATATAAAAACACAGAGAGGATGTGTGACTTGTCCTTAGAGTAATTTCACAAAGAAGAAAGAGCTGATCTTAAACACAGTGCACCTCACCTCAAATTCATCGAACGGCTCCAACTTCTCCACCCTCTCTCTCTCGTCGTCTGTCAGAAGACCGAAGTAGAACTGGTTCATATCCAAGCAGGTGCATTTCTCCCAGCCCTGATGGAAAAATAGAAGAAAAGTGCTGATCAATATGAATTGCTGAAGAATAATGTCCAACATACAGTATACCGCCTGGCCAAAAACAAAGTCGCCATTCCAGAAGGGTCAAATTATTGGGCAGAAAACAACTAAGGAGATTTGAAATGACTGGAACTGGATTAAGAAGCAGGAAGGATAGTGCTGAAGCGTCAACTTTGTGGAAGAAATGCTACAATGGAATACCATTGCTATGTTTACTAGGGATGAGAACTCACAGGATCGGGACTGTGTGTCCATAAGGAAAACACTTGTTGGTGAGACTAATCAGGGGGGGAAAAAACGCTTCAATTTGCATCAAAGATTAGACTTTGGAGCAATGGAAAAAGGTCATATGGTCTGAGAAGTCCAGATTGAGCTTACTCCAGAGCGATGTGTGCATCAGGGTAAGAAGGGAAGCAAATGAAGTGATGCACCCATCATGCACTGTACAACATGATCTGGGGTTGCTTCAGTAGGTCAGGTCTAGACTCAGCAATGTTATGAGGCAACAAAACAAAAGTCAGCTGACGACCTGAATATACTGAGTGAGCAGGTTATCACATGTACGGAGTTTTAGTTTCCTGATGGCATGGAAATATTCCAGGACTCTGAGTGTGAAAAAATGATTCTGGGAGCATGAGGAACCATTTTCACACATGAACTGGCCAAAGTTTAGATCACCAAAGCTAAATATGATTGAATTAATGAATTAATTTTTTAGCCAGGAAGTGTATAATAGACTGTAATAAATGTTACTAGACTATATGATGCATTACAAAATGTATAATTCATGTGAGAAACAGAAAGCCTTCATACTAAAAGCTCTTTCCACTAGTGATGGATCGTTCATGAACGATTTGTTCTTTTTGAACGAGTCTTTAACGTGACTCAGAAGAACGAGTATTCTCAGAGAGTGATTCGTTCATTTTCTACTGGGCGCGCAAATCCTCCATAGATTCTGTACAGGAAACAGAAACGAGTAGTCACCTTTGTGTCTTTTAGGTCCGAATCGTTCGTTCTTTCGTCACGTGACTCCCATTGAGGCTATG
>JAQMYG010000035.1:8364347-8379882 GCA_030014215.1 Clariallabes teugelsi
GAAAAAGCGCGCGCCCCAAGTCCTCCAAGGTATGGGAGCAATTTACATTAAACGCCTCTAAAAAGACGGTAACCTGCGCGCTATGCAAGACCAAGCTTTCATGGCATGGAGGCAGTACCACAGTCATGCACGAACACTTAAAAAGAAAATATGTTGGTGTTCCAGATGGCGAAAAAAAACTCAGGGTCAGTAAAAACTGTATCTCTTCATCGTGTAAAAGTTGTGTAGTTAAACAGCAATGTAAAATATATAAGAGAAACAAAGATTAATTGGTTTTCTTTATAGAAAAATCAATTTTTATTTTTTAAATGCGTACAGCATTTTATCCAAAATAAACATTGTCATTATTCAAAATACAAGGAATAGCTTAAAGTTGACTGAGATGAAATAAGTGCATTACAGTTCCATACGTTCTTATTTTAAAACCTTTTCTAAGATCCAAAAACTAAATAAAGGTATTTCAAATGACTAAGTATAAAAAAAAAAAACTAAGGCACACATTAAAATAAATTTGAATATAATTTTATCGTTCCATTCCAGAACGCTCCCTCAAATCAATGCACGGCTAACTGTTTGCGTCTCCTTCTGCTTTGTGGATGCACTTCATCAGTGTTTACTGGCTGCTTGCACCTAGAAGCGCGCTGTGTCACCCCAAACAAAAATTTGCGCAAAAACATATCACAAACTTTTAAAATTAATTAAAAGAAGCTTTGAGGCAGAAGATTTTGCCTCGATCATTTCTTGTAATCGAATTACTCAAGTTACTCGAATCGTTTCAGCCCTAATGAAGCTGTTCTTTTACAAGCGAAACATACTCTGTATATGATGCCAGGAACGCATCATATTTTTTGGGATGCGTAAAACTGTACAACACGTGTGTTGACGATGAATTCTGTACTGAAATATACTTATATATTCATAAACTGGTACATCTTATATGTACAATTAAAGTTAACATATAATCACACAAACAAAAAAATTCTATACCCACGGCAAGATTGTACACTAACCGCAATATACCGCTAGTAGCAGCATGGATTTATGGGCATTCCGCAAAATTAGAGTAAACTTTGGTTTGCACCGGCTGCATGTTTAGAATAAATGGTTAGAAAAGTAACGGAGTCGAGTGTAACCGAATGTAGCGGAGTAAGAGTAGCATTTCTTCTTCACAAATCTACTCAAGTAAAAAATAAAAAGTATGGTGCAGTAAAACTATTCAGTTTTAAATGTAAATGTTACTACCCACCTCTGGTGTTGGTGAATGACTAACTGTGCTGGATGCTGGTCCTCCAAGACCGGAGTTGACGAGAACTGCTTTACGGTCGTCTTTGATGTGTTTTTTTTTTTTTTTTATCATTATAGCAATATTCAGATATATTCACCTCACATTTCTCCGTCTTGCCCTGCAGTCGGGAGCGCGCGACCCAATCCGGAGGTCCAGCTGGAGCAGGTCGGGAGGTCTGGAGGACGAAGGGCTCGTCCTATGCAGATCTGTACACACAGAATGTCGTGATCAACATGGAGGAGCAGGACAGCCAGCCCTCCCAGGCGGATAAGGCCAAAGCACCCAAAGAGAGACCGGTGTGGCTGACTCAGAGCACCGTGCAGGGCGCCTACAACGAGAACGACGACCTCAAGGCTGGTCAGTACTTTTTTAACACGAGTGACCGTTCTATCCGGACCCTGATGCTTTTCTGATAAATACGAATAATTCATATACACCAGCGATCTAGAGCTCCCCCCCCCCACCCTCTCGAGATGGGCGTGGCTATAAGTATCACTCAGCAGAGCCAATCACTGCGGTAGTTTAACGTGTATAGTGTGCTGAAGAAACAGAAACGAAACATGACACAGCATGGCTTACTCAAAAAAACTAAGTAACCTATGAAAACTGGACCTTCCAATATGAATGGAAAGATCAGTATGTGTTTATTATTCCTGCGGTAGGTTTAAAACCAGTTTATCTCGTGTTCTGAAACTGTGGCGATAATACAAAGCAGTAACATGAAGCGCCACTTTGAGAGAATACGAAGCAAACATATCATTTTACATAGGAGAGTAAAATACCCAAACTGAGAGCCCAGTATGACCGAGCAGCCAGAGTCCTTTCACATTCATTAACAGTCCAGCAGCGTCCAAATGTATATTCACTAAAGATTGATTAAAGAAGTTTGTATTCCATAAAAATACAAGGATGTATACAAGGCAATCAAAGTTCAAACTGTCCACTTGTTTAAAGTAGTTACTGAAAATTGACAATAAATATTATTAAAATGCTGTGGAATTTTTAAATTGATTTTATAACTTAAAATAGCTACATTCAGTATATAGAGATCTGGATCCTAACCCAAACTTGAAATTCGGAACCCGGCTGGAAGAAGATTTTATTGAGCGGACCTTATTAAATTTTAATTCAGGACCCCTGCTCTATCGTCTTCTCATTTTGTAGTTCTGTAGATGAGCTGCCTGTGGTCACGGGTCAGACTTTCAAAGTGCTGTCTGCCTTTTTAGAAAAATAACCAATTTGATAACAGCCAGTGAAGTGCGCTTTGATGTCCAAAACGATGTGCAAAAAAATCTTTCAGCGCATTTAGTTTGAGTCATTTAACTGGAAATCTTTGGGTCGTTTGGTAATCTCATTTCTTTTAATAGCGTTGCTACACACAGCCTATCAAAGGGTTTAATTCAATGTTTCACTAGTGAGGGGGTGGAATTTTAAAAGTAAGGAATAAAACATGGATTATTTTTAATAGTGTACACATTTAACGTTTCTTTCAGCCTGCTAGATTGCTGGTCTGTTTTTTTGAAGCACAAATGGCTCAAGGTTTCTGGCGTCTAGCGTGATGTAAATATTTATTTGAGAGTCCTGTTGCACATAATGCTCGTCCTGTCATCAGAAAACAAAGACAGGATTTTTTTTTCTCTCTCTCTGCCCTGTTTTGACAGCTTGTGAATTAAATGAGCCACATGGTGACGACACAGTTCCTGACTTCAGGCTAACATTAATCCATGCCTTTTTTTTTTCTTCAAAAGTAATGCTTGTCAACGCACAATGCCCCTGTCTAGACTGCGACATGACCAGAATGAGAGAGAATGTTTGACATCATGTTCCATGTTTTTAATAATTGCACTGATGTTGCTTTTGAGCATAGGATTCTTCTTGGTCTCCTAATAATTGTAGTTATCTATAAGAATCTTCTTCTGACTCACAAAGGCCTTTTCATTTCCTCATGAGACCGTAATTTTAATATGGCTTCCATCAATTACTCTAATGAACCATGCAGTGGTCCAGTGGTCTGCATGAAAGCAGCCTGGCTGTTTATCATTTCCTGATGAGTCTTAGGGAAGTAAACAAATCAGCGGATTGGGAGAGGTGCTGCACGTGCCAAATGGTGAGGTCCCAAATTGTCATGGCAGCACTTAACCAGGTCATTGTCGTTTATGTTGTTCAGAACATTTCTTTGGTTCCTGGAAAATAAGTGTTGTGAACCTGACTGAGAGGTTTTTTTTTTTTTTTTTTTCCCCCAGCATTAGAAGCACACTGATGTAATTAGGAATTGTAATGAGCATCTGCTTATATCTCTAAGAGAACCATTAGTATGAAGGATGTTGCTGCAGTGGAGCGCAGTAGTACATGTGTAAAGTTTGTGCTGTGGACTGAACAGATGCTCCTGGTGTAGGTTTTGGGATAAAATGCTGGATAAACACATCAACTCCTTTATGTTTTCTTTTTTTTTTTTTTTTCTACATATGAACTTTCAAAGAAAAGTTTGTAACTCAAATTGTGTTCGTGGAAGTTAGCTCACTGGTCCAGCGTACGTTGTCAGGATGTCCGGAAGCAAGAGTAAAAGCAGTGGCGATGAAGCTGGTACTGCTAAGAAGCGCCAAGCAGTAATGATGGTTAATGATAAAACTGAAAAGAATTAAAAGGACAGAGCGAGGTGGAAAGATGGCAGACAATTCTCGTTCTTTTAACATGAACCGTTCAACAATCGGTACAGTTCTAAAGAACAAGGACAAAATCATTGGACTTGTTGGTTTTATACTGTGTATAGCCAATTGTGATGGTGTCCTAGTACCTAGACAATGTTTGTTGGACTTATGAACAAATTGGACTTATGAACAATCTCTCAGAACGGAACTCGTTTGTATGTTGGGGACATACCGTACATGGGCGTTTTTTTTATTACCTATTATATTATCTTAATAATTTCATTGAATTTTTTTGTGCTTCAGCTGGCGGGGACTCCATGGTAACCCAGGAAGGTATTGCTGGACATGGCCTCGCGCATGACGAGAACGAGGAAGTGATGCGCGCGCTGCTCATCCATGAGAAGAAGAGTACGGCAGCAGCAGCTGGCGGAGCCATCAACAGGAATCCCATCCCGGCAGGCAACGCCAGCGACTCGGAGAGCGACACCAGCGAATCAGACGAGGACTCTCCAGTCCAAGCCATCACTGCTCCAGCGAAGCCAAGCAGACTGGACGACAACGATGAGGATGAGGAGGACGATGAGTTTGAGGAGGTGGGAGACGATCCGATGGTGATGGTGGGAGGAAGAGCGTACCCCTACAGGGAGGTGAGCCAGAGGCCAGAGCTGGTGGAGCAAATGAGCGCCCAGGAGAAGGAGGCCTACATCGAGATGGGGCAAAACCTCTTCCAGGACATGGACTTCTAAGCAATCTGTCTTTCTCATTTTTTTTTTTTCCCCTAGTCTCTGTTTGTCCACTCTTGCTCACTTCTTTGTCACTATAGTACCACGCTGTTGCCTTTGGAGCCTTGACACACGCTGTGCTGAGAATTGTGCTGAAAGTCAGACTCCCACAGAGAGCTCCAGGTTTATTCTGTTCGATTTTGGACTCCTGATAATAGTTTTGCTCAATATGTTACACTAGGGCCACACACTCGAGGTATTTTAGTTTCGAATTTCCATGTACCCATAGACAGGCGCAATTGAACAGTGTTTTGTTTTTTGTTTTTCCCCCCCTAACTTTATTTACAAAAAGACATGAAAGCCATTTGTTTGTGAATACACACTGAGCTGTTTCTTCTACTCATGATAAACGCATGTTAACACATCTGCTGTTATGCGTGTAATTGCATTCCTTTAAATGGTCTTTCTGAGCTTCCCGTTCCAGCCATGAGGATGATTTTTATATGTTCTGCTTTTGACAAAGTATTCCCAAAGCCTATAGAAAAAAATACATACTGTAGCCTAAGCAAGAAAAGTTTTGGAAGACATTTTGATAGTGTTCATTTTCCCTATTTATGGGGATTAGGTGACATCCTAAATACACGCGCACACTCTTGCACACAAGCACGGACATTCACACTGATGCGTGTTTGCTTTTCTGGTTTGGTTTTCAGTCTCACACTCTCTTGGGCAAATAGCAGAGTGTTTAAGTTAACGTCTGAATGAGAAGTGACCTTCCAGGACGCCTACAAGATTAAAAAGCCTCACACAGGAGCATTCTGAGCCCGTTGAGGTGTACTTTAGAGACCTAGATGGGTGATGGTCTATGGCGCCATCTTACACTGTTAGCACAATAGTTGTGTTTCATCTCTAAGGATAAAAGTAAAAAAAAATTTAAAGAAAGAAAAAAACTAAACAGATTTACTGTAAGTGTTGTCTAAGCTTAGGTTATGCGGTTAACTGGTGCCAAGCTGTACGTGTATTGTCTAGTATTAATTTACTGTTAGTATTCATTTTGAAAAGAATAGCTTAGCTTACTAGATTAGATGTCTAATTCCAACTTAATTTACAAGTGTGTAAGATTTTGATTTTTTTTCTTCAGTACATCACAGACGATTATTCTGAAATCTGTATTCAGTAGTGTGTCTTCTGTTGCTTGTCTAGGTCTCTAATATATGGTGTGTGTCTCTAAAATGTGAAAAGGTTTTAAGCATTGCATTTTCACCTTGCTAAATATCTTTCATTCTCCTGCTGCTCATCTTAAGTCTCTCTCCTCTTTTTAGGAGAGGAAAAAACTCCTTGTGAAACAAGCACTCTCCTGTCTTTCTATGAGGAAATGTACTTTGTTTAATTGAGTATGTGGGGCGTGGATAAAGTGACTTCTTTAACAACAATAAAGAGCTGTTGGTGAATGTGGTGTATGGTTGGAAGTGTGTGTGTGTTACTGAATAAGATTGTGATTCCAGGCAGGGGTGGTGCAACCTAATGGAGAATGATGTTGCCTCACAATAGTTCAATGATTAATGTACAAGGTTTTTGTTTTGTATATTTGTACAAAACAAAATTATTTAATGGCTAATGTACAGGGTTTTTTTTTTTATGTATGTATGTGCAGTGCTGTGAAAAAGTATCTGCCCCTTCCTTTTTTTTTTTTTTCCATATTTGTCACACAAATAATTTGAGATTATCAAACAAATTTTAATATTATACAAAGATAACCAGAGTGAATACAAAATGCAGTTTTTAAATGATGGTTTCATTTATAAAGGGAAAAAAACTGTCCAAACCTGCCTGGCCCTCTGTTAAAATAAATAAATAAAAATGGAAGTGTCCCTAAACTTATTAACTGGTTCTGCCGTACTTGGCAGCAATGACTGAAATCAAGCATTTGCGATAACTGCCAGTGAGTCTTTCACATCGCCGTGGAGGAATTTTGACCCACTCTTCTTTGAGAAATTTTTTAATTCTGCCACACTGGAGGGTTTAACCTGTTTAAGGTCATGCCACAGCATTTCAATAGGATTTAAGTCTGGACGCAGCCACCATAGTGTCTAAACTGCACCTGTTTAGATATTGTTCTGTTATCTTTTATGAGCTTCTGGATGAATCGTTGTCATTCTCTTGGAGTACTTTTTGTGCGCCAGCCACTCCTGGGAAGTTTCAAAACTGTTCAAAAGTTTGCTTCTTTTGTGCATAATGGCTTTCATCGTGTTTCGCTGGAGTCCCAAAGCCTTAGAAATAACTTGGTAACAGTTTCCAGACCAATATGTGTCAATTACTTTGTTTTTCATCTGTTTCTTTAGATTGCGGCATCATGTGCGATCTTTTAGCATGCATAACTTTGTCAGACAGGTTCTTTATGAACTGATTTCTTGATTCAAAAGGCCTGTCAGTAACCAGTCATGGGTTTGGAAAGTGAAATTTAACTCCAGGTAGGTTACTACACCCCCCCCCCCCCCCCTCCTTGTGTAATATTAAAATTTCTTCAATGATCTCAAACATTTAAGTGCAGTTTGGGGACAAATACTTTTTCCCGGCATATGAATTTATTTCTCCTTGTTTAAAAAATTCACCAAAATAATGGTGTTGCAGTCAAGGCCAGTAACAGGTTAGAGTTACATTCAGACAGGTAATTCTGTGTTCTTGCTATCTGACTATCTCTTACTAAGCCTCATTTGAAGATTTGGAGCAAGAACGTCCAAATATCTGTAAAAAGTTCAAATGTGCAGTGTAAGATAGCCGCAGGAAGAAAACACTCTTACTGATGATAGACTAGTCCAGAGGAGGACTGCGAGTGCCTGGGACAAGCAGATTATGTCTCAAGTTGGTGTAATGGTTGTCAACACTGCTTTTTTTTTTACCTCCACTTAAACAACCTGGTGGAAAAAAAAATAAAAACGTACCCGTCTTTTACAAAGTTAAAAATTTCATTTGATCTGTTTAAGTACGCTACTTAAATCTGGATAAAACCTGTGCTGTACATCTAATGCAGGAACATGAAGTGAGCTTCAAAAAGGAAATCGGTGCACTCGTTGGGCTCAAATAACAGCTTTATGAACGAGAGAATACTGCAAATCATAGGCAAAGTCTTTGTTTTGAGTCTGCAAGCATGGTGAATTATCAGGAGAGGACAGAGACTTTGTGTACCCACTCCTTCTGTGGATTTACACATTCACTTATTTTTTTCTTAATGCACTTTATTAGCTCCTAAGTCCTGTTATTTACATTTTTACCTGTCTAGTCTGTGACTTTATAATTAGTCTGCCCATATGGTGTTTATGTGATGGAGATCCTCTAGGCAGACGTTAATGCTAGCTTTGTACGCAGTCACATAAGAGTCCTTATGTTTTTGTATTTGTATGTGTGGGTGGACAAGATGGACAGAATATCCAAAGTGGTTGGTTAAAGCCTGGCTGTGTGTCTTACTTCAACCACAGTCATTTTTGTTTGTTGAAGAATGAAAGTGGAAACTGGATTGTTTGTGATTTCAGGTTGACTTCAGTATTCGAGCACAATAACAAATGACAAAGTCACGGTGCAGTCCCACTAGATCTGATTCCAGAAATATGAAAACCTGAGAGGGTAATGCAATGAGGACGAAACAAAATGAATGTTATGAGAGTAAAATCTTGCCACAAAAAAGATCAAACTTCCACTTACAGCGTATCTAGACACTACTCAACCCCCCCCCCCCCCCCTTTTAAATAATCTGCAGCCTGAAATGAGGATACAGTTTTTGTTTTATCCTGCTGTATTTAACATCCAAGGGGAAGATATAACACCAACATGTCAGAAGAAAAAAAAACCCAACAGAATCACTGATCTGGAAAACGATCACCCCCTCCTTAAAATGACTGAAGTAAACTTAATCAAGTGACGCTTATTACCTTCTCAATTGCATACAAAGCTTTGCACATCAAGACTTCGGGGAAGGGAAGTTGAAATCTGTGACCGTTTGTGAACCAATGGGGTTTACTGCAAGTCTGGGTTCTGACTAGACCATGCATGGACATTGACCATTTTCTCCTTCAACCACTGTGTGGCCAGTTTTGCTGTGTGCTTTAGGTCATTGTCATGTTGGAAGGTAAACCTTCTACCCATTGATAACCTTCTAGCCAAGGGCAGCAGATTTTCCTCAAGTATCTGACGTTGTTTCTCCCATGCATCTTCCTTCAATCCTGACAAGTGCTCCAGTCCCTGCTGCAGAGAAACACCCCCATAACAGGATGTTACCACCACCATGCTTTACTGTAGGCATGGTGTTATTTGGATAGTGAGCTGAAATAGATTTCTGCCAGACATATCGTTAGGTGTTGTGGTCAAATAATAAAATTTATAATTTCATCTGAACAGAATCTTTAGAGTGACCACCTGAGTTTTTGTGGCGTAGTGGTTAGCACTGTGGACTCAGATTTCCAGGGTCAAGGGTTCAAATCCTGTAAGTTGAATGTTCTTCCTGTGCTTGCTGTGTTTTCACCCACAGTCCAAAGACATGTAGATTAGGCTAACTAGCATTTCCAAATTGGAATTGTACCTCCAATCCAGGGTGTGTCCCACCTCGTGCCCTGAGTTCTCTGGGATAGACTTGTGGGAAACAAAGAATGTTGAATGTGTAATGATTCTGTGACTGGAAAGAGTGTGTTATGAAGAAAATAGCCAGCTTAGTTGGAGTTGCTAAGAAGGATAGAACTTAACCACTCTTTACAACTATAATAAGATTATATAATGTTTATATAATATAGTGTTATGCTACTAAATGTAGTGAAGTAGAAAATACCGACATTTGATATAGGATGTATTGGAGTGAAAGTAAAATGTATTCTCTAAGTAAAACTACTTGTGTAAAGTAAATATACACAATATACTTAAGTAGAGTAACAAAGTAAATGTACTTGGTTACCTTTTACCTCTGATAGTCATAAAGGACGACCATGACAACTCTGTTGGCTCTTAATACCCAAAGGACTTTTTTCTTACTCTGCATTTTTCCAGCAGCATTCAATACCATTTTTTATGAGAAATCCAATGCAGAAGTGGTAGAAATCCGCAACCATTGGACATATTGCAGCTGGATTGAATCCCTTTGTTCTCGTAACATCAAATCCTCCACTCTAAAGTTTCTCCTTTGCTTTCACAGCTATACATTTTAATTTAGCATCGTATGGCAAGCAATGCCAATTAAACTAGTACCTAGAACATCACAGCTTCTTTTGATTCGGTGTTTGAGTCGTGATTCTACTTTATTTTCAACTACTTCTCACTTGCTAACTCTGTTTTGTAGCTTTGATTATTGAACTATGCTATCTGTTCCTCTGTCTGTAAGAATATGCATGAAAGTGGATGATGGTGCCGCTTCAGGTTGATCTGCTGGATGTGTTTTTTAGCTGACAGGAAGCATGGTGAGAGGGAGCAGGTGCGCTTGCTGTGATTGTTTATTGCTTGACAAACTACTGTCTGCTTCTAATGCACGAATCCTGAAAAAGAACAAAAACTTTTGTCATTCTCAATTTTTGGTTATTTTTCCATGTGGGAGCAATTCATTTTTTTATATATATATGTACACACTGTCATTTTAGACGTTGGGGGGGGGAAAAAAGTAATGAAGGTGTAATCAGGTTTTGGAGTTGATTGAAGTAAGGAGAGAAGTCAGGTTGGCGAGAACTAAACGAGTTAAAGAGAAAGATGCAGTTATTAAACTTTCTTGACCTGTTGGCCTGCTGGATTCAATTAGGCACCGTCATCCGCAAGTCATTTAAAATCCATTACCTCTTTTCCATAACAGCATTTTTTTTAAAAAGTCTGTGTATTCGTCCAGAACAAACATGTCCTTTCCCGTCGTCTCCTTTATTCACTTACGGATTTTATACATTTATTTACTTAGTTAATTGCTCTTCACTCCTTGACTCACTCACACCCTGTTTCACCACCCATGTTTGAGTCATCATTCAATATCAATTGCAACAAATTACCACCCTGCTTCATGCTATCGATTTTTCCAGAGTGTCTCCCACATTACTATGAGGCAAACCGGAGGGATACACGCCATCACGGAGCACAGAGGAAGATAAATTATACACAGACGCCGCTGACTTCGTGACCTGCCTTTTATTTATAAATTATTTATATACAATGAACTGTTTACAGACATAATGTATGTATATAAACAGTTCATTTGAAGAAACAGATATTTCCATCTTCATAAATTGTCAAATTATATATTTTAATTATTATGCACCACAGGAAATATGTTAAATTAGAATGTGGCACATTTTTACATGTGGCATGTATATGTATGTTTGTGTGTAAAGCTGTGTGTGTGTACTTGTTTGTGTGTAAAGGTGTGTGTGTGTGTGTGTATGTGTACTGTATGTGTGTATGTGTACTGTATGTGTGTGTGTGTACTATGTGTGTGTGTATGTGTACTGTATGTGTGTATGTGATTAAAAGTCAGTTTATTATTTTGAACAATGGCATATTTCTGTTTTTTTTTTTTTTTTTTGGTAGATGAACCCTTCATATACACTGCCTGGCCAAAAAAAGTTGTAATTTCAGAAGGGTAAAGCTATTGGCGTGCTTGAAGCAAAGAAAACAACTAAGAAGCTGAACAGGATAGTGTTGAACCGTCAACTTTGTGAAATAAATCATGAATGGAGACCATAGCTACTGTATGTTTAATAGTGAAAGTAAGAGAATTTCCATACATACACAATCACAGATTGGGATTAAACAGCTGTGTGGCCATCAGAAAACCACTACTTAGAGACACCAATCAGGAAAATGAGTTGAATATGCTAGGAGCATAAAGATTGGACTTTGGAGCAATGGAAAAATATCATGCAGTTTGATGAGTTCAGATTGACCCTATTCCAGAGTGATGG
Source organism: Clariallabes teugelsi (assembly GCA_030014215.1). Lineage (NCBI taxonomy): Eukaryota > Metazoa > Chordata > Actinopteri > Siluriformes > Clariidae > Clariallabes > Clariallabes teugelsi. The sequence continues at coordinate 8,375,920 of JAQMYG010000035.1, forward strand.
GCACGTCAGGGTAAGAAGGGATGTGACCATTATCCGTACTGCCCACTGTACATGTCTCTGGAGGCAGTCTTATGATCTGGGGTTGCTTCAGTTGGTCAGGTCTAGACTCAGGAACATTATGTCAGGTGACTGTATGAAGTTTTTCTTTCCTGATGGCACAGTCTTATTCCAGAACTCAAATTGTAAAAGAGTGGTTCTGGTAGCATGAGGAATCAATTTCACACATGAACTGGCCTCCACATTGTCATTTCTGTTAATGAAAAAAGTTATGCCCACTTTTCCATTACTTGTGGTACATCCTGCTTGTATTCTTAGCATCTTAGCTTATATTTAATCACATTTCTGAGTCACACGTGCTGTGGTGAAGTAATACCCAATCAGGATCATGATTATTTTTTCTGTTTTTACTTCTGAGCAGGGAAATATTAAAGCTATAAGGCATCCTGGGCGTTGACTGAAGGAGGAAGCAAACATGATGTCTCTTTACCTATTACTAGCATCAATAATTCTTTTAGTGCAACTGCTGTAAAAGTATTTTATTTCCAACTTTATTAATATGACAAGATTGTTTGGCAGTAGCTCAAGCTTTAAATAACTAAATGACATTCTGAACACCATCATACTTTCTATTACGGTCTAAAATCATCCCGGAATGCATCAGCGCATGACACTTATCAGCACAGTCACTTTATTAGCATACCTCCTCATACTCCCTGATATGAATTCCTGGCTTCGCCACTGAAGCGGACTCATGAGCATTAGCCTTTAATGCCCATTGATGTGCTACTTTATGATGGTGATGAGAAGGTTGACACCGCGTTCACTGAGTGTGGATGAGCGGCTTTAACCCTCAGATATACTGCAGCAGGTGCAGGGCCACTGTTCAGTCACTCAGGTGGTATATAATCTATCAATCTCAGCGAGCATGAGATACGCAATATGCAGAAACCGTCGACGCTGCAGTTTTGTTACATCCTCATTAGATAATCTGAAGGGAATCTGTTCCAAAAATATAGGAGGCTACCCATAAAAACTGCAAACGGGATATGTTTCTGTATGCAAACACAGCTGATGCAAAAGCAGCTTCCCCAGAGAAGTCGCACAGCAGGCATGTGTAGAGGTTCAGGATTCAGGTTTCAATCAGCATATTCATCAAATCTGAATCAGAGGACTATAAAAGCACAGAAGCTTCTATGCCTTGCTGTGTTTTTCATGGGATTGCCATGTTTGAACACCGGCTGTGAAAGAATTCATGGTTTTCTCATAATATGGGTGACATTCTGAGGATCATCTCAAATGTGTTACAACCAGTGACTAGTATTTAGGAACAAAGCATTAGTTATTTTCTCTGTAAATGTAGAAATACTTATTGGCTCTCGAGTGGCAGCAAACAGAAGAGCACTTGAGCAGCAAAAGATCTCTTGAGTTTGAATCCCAATGGCATCCCAGCCATCCTTGGTCAGGAAATAAGTAAGAGAAACTGGCCATGCTTTTTTCCCTTTTTTTTTTTTTTTTGCATTACTATGTAAAAGTCTTGATACCTCACTCCCCCCCCCCCCACTCCCCACCCCTGCATTTCTTCATATTAAATTAAGTGATGATGATTACATTAAATAAATAAGAACAAAGATACAATTTAAAAAGTAGTTGTTTATGGAACATCCTCAGCAGCGACCTCATTTCCCCTCTCGTCTCTTCCAACCACTCAGCATTCAGCATCACCAGTATTAATACTAATTACCATCCTGATCATCTGTCATCATCTGTACCTGGCTCTCACTGGTTCATGCCTTAAGTTAGATGTTTTTTTTGCTTGAATGATTCATAGGTCATTTTGTCTTGCCTGGAGAACTAAAACTACATAAAACAATACAAGAAAATCTGGCTGTTTGGAAACAGAATATGAAGAAATGAGGGGTTGCGTAAGATGTCTCCACAGTACTGTATAACAGTCGCATCAACACAGGCCTATCATGAGAATGAATGGGGTGGTTAGTGCTTGTCTTGGAGTGTGTCTTGTCTTCTCAGTGGTGCAGGTGTTTGAAAACATGACTGAGTGTTTACCTTCATGCTCCAGCTGTCATATCGGCTATCACAACCCATGTTCTGTTTGTGTTGTTCTGTGTGTTTACTGTACTTCTGTTCTTTAAGTGGTTTTGCATATCATGGCGTTGCTTCATTAAGTTCGCATGTATACAATTTATATTGATGATGATGATCATGATGATGATAGAGGAAACCTAACTGGTGGTTTGAGAATGGCGAAGACCAAAAAACAACGTAATTTTTTCCCCCTTATGATTTTATGTTTTAGCCAAAAAAAAAAACAATTCCAAATGTTTTAGAACATAGGCAATTACAGGCAATTATTTTTTGGTCTTGGCCATTTCCAACAAACCATTTAGGTCTGCTTTTTTTTTTTTTTTTTTTTTTTTAGTCCTGTCCAATTCTTTTTTCCCGATTTTCTCCCCAATCTAGTCGTGTCCAATTCCCTCCCGTCACTAGGGGGTTCCCACATTAAGGCAACTTACTACCATTCTGCCAGGAGGGCCGGAGGCTGTCACGCGTTTCCTCCGAACCATGTGACACCAGTCGACTTCTTCTTTTCGAACTGCTCGCTCACGTGCAATTAATGTGGGAGCACTAATACCTCTCATCCCTCGGCCAATTGAGCTCTCTCGAGGTCTCCGGCTGTGAGAGGTTACAGCATCACCCGGGGTTCGAACCTGCGATCTCTGGATGATAGGGCGAGCACTTTACCACTGCGCCATTCGGAGGCCCCTCATAGAAGCAGTTTTAAAACCATGCAGTCTTGCTTAATAGTTCTTTCACTGAGCTCTTAAATAGTCTTGTATTATTTCACATTTTATCATGAATAAAGAATATCTATAAATAAACTCACTGACTCAAATACACTCATACAGTAACACAGAGCTGAAGTTGAGAACAGGATCAATAGGTGTGTGTATGAGAGGAGATCACAGTGCATTATCACTACAGTATGTTTTAATATAGAGAATGTGGAGTTACATCACACTGTTTTTATACCACGTTGCTTTTTGAAAGGCGTCACCATCTTTGGTTTTAATGCTGATCGGTTGCCATGATGATTTCTGCCATAGATGTGTTGAGAGTGACACAGAGTTGAGAGCGGCTGCTTGTTGTTCTTAGATGTGACATGGTGTTTATTTTCGAGATGAAGAAGAGTAACCCTAAAGAAAAGGAACCTTACTGGGAGAAGTTAAATGTCGGTGCCAAACAGAGATATTTTGAGGAACTTGTGGAGATCAAAAACTTCTGTATGACCTGATAGCTGAAGAGTGGATGAAAGACCCAGACATACAACCCCTTCTCACACATCCTGACATTTTAATTACCTGGTTGTGTGGCCTGCCTGAGAAGCATAGGAGACACATAGGGTTCACTATCCATCGTCTCTCATCAGCATCATCACATTTTTTTTTCAGTCATAACCTTGCTATTTACCAAAATCAAGCTATCCAACAACTTCCAATGCATAGAGAACGCCTCATTTACCAACAATGGTGCTGATTCATAAATGACTTGCAGAGTGACATTAACTCCACAAGTTCTGTACAGATATGATTAAAATAATGTACTGTATGTAAAAAATCTCCAATCCGCAGCTAAAGATATTACTCCAGAAGTAGAGCAATTCCTCATTAAATCCAGGGACCTGGAAATCGCTCCAACAACACTGGTAATTTACACCTGCTTTTGAGAGGAGGACAAAATAATGTGTAAAACTGATGATTTGTGTAAATGTGTAAAACTTCTAATTAACTTATGTTAATGTCATAGTTTCACTTTCACACTTTTTTGCATGATTTGTCCTGAAATGCACAAAACACTGAGCACATCTGCCTCTTTCTCTTTGTCAGTTTTTCTTTAGAATTTTAATTTACCCTGAATTTCACATCTTAAACCTGTAGAACCTGATGG
>JAQMYG010000035.1:8384554-8400554 GCA_030014215.1 Clariallabes teugelsi
TAGTAATAATAATAATAATAATAATAATAATAATAATAATAGTTCAGTGTAAATCTATTTTCCTCTAGAGCTATATGTATTGTTGAAACTGTATACTATATATTATTCTGTTAAAACAAATTATATTTTTTTCTCTTTTAATTTTTCAATTTTTCTTCATATTGTTAGACAAAGCTTACATCAAACATGGCATCTGTTTGAGACCTGGGCTGCATTCTCATCAGAGGTGGAAAGAGAAATAAAATTTTGTACTTAAGTAAAAGTACTGTTACTTCAGTGAACTTTTACTGTACAAGTACAAGTAAAGTTTTCCATATAAAAATCTACTCAAGTAAAAGTACTGTAAAAAGTAGCTCATAAAAAATTTACTCAGAGTAAAGGTTACTGAGTTCCTTTTTTTTTTTTTTAACAGCGGGGGTGGGATGGGGGATGGAGCACCCTTACATAATAAATCTGTTCCCTTTGTTGAGCTTGAAATCAAAGTGGTCGCTTAAATATGACCAGCGGTTTGCTTCATAAGAATTTGTTGGCATTTCACTTTCAGCTGTGTCTGAATCACTGGCATCTGTTTTGTCCGTCTCCATCGTCCTTGTGAATTTAGTTTCCTGCAAAGTAATCTGCACTGGGTATTCAGCCATGTTAAGTAAGATTCCTAACTGTACAGAACTGCTTAGTGGGACGGAGACGGTGAGCAGAATAGAGTAACTGCAACTAATGGTTCATCACTTCACATGAGTTGGACAGGCAAAATTACCCATCAGTCATTGTGCCTCGCTGGAGGAGAAAACAAACAAACATGGAGCTCACACTAGACCTGGCAGTAATGTGCCAATCATTATTACTAAGGCTGACATAAAAAAATATATATATACAGTATATATATATATATATATATATATATATACTTCTCTTATATCTCTTAATCATTCACTTATATCTCTTATTTCATACTGAAACTTTCTTTTTTAAATTTTAGGTCATCAGCAGTGTTTCACTTCATATCATACTGTGTATGACTGTATGTGATGAATAAAATGTTAATTTTATATATATATAGTATGGGAGTACAGTTATACTGTAGCCTATATAAAAATAGTAATTTGGCAATATTATTAAAATGCACAATATTCATCTCTTTAGGAATGTAGGAATGATAGCCATTTACCTTAAAAACAAATAAATTACATCATTATTTATTTACATGTAAACAATGCATTTTGAAACAAGTTCATTTTTATTGACCTTATAATTGAGGTTAAAAAGTTAAACTGATATAGACTTCTAGACTCATTAGGGGAAGTGAAATATTTCAAGTCTTTTTTGATAATTGTAGCTATAAGGAAAACTAATAATAGCTGAAGAAATTATGAAAATTATGTGTATTTATGCACTCAATACGAGGTCAGGGCTCCTTTATTAAGCGGTCAGCTTGTGGCACTGCTGAAGAGTTATTGAAGACCAGGATGCTTTGATAACAGCCTCCAGCTCGTCTGTATTGTTGTGTTAAGTGATTTTCACCTTCCTCTTGACAATAGCCCACAGATTCGCTATGCAGTTGGCTGGCCAATTAAAGAGAGTAATATCAGGGTCAGCACACCAGTTAGTGAGCAGGTGCTCAGTCCTGCTGGAAATGGAAATCAGGATCTCCTGAAAGCTTGTCAGTAGACGGAAGCACAATGGGCTCTAAAATCTCTGGGTAGATGGCTGCATTGACTTTGGAACTTGATAAAACACAAGGGACCAACACAGAGCAAATGACACGGCACCCCAAATCATCATAGACTATGGAAATGTCACGCTTGACCTCATGCAACTTGTATTCTTTGAATCCCCATTTTTCCTCCAGACTCTGGGACCTTGACTTCTAAATGAAACAGAAAATTTATGTTCCTCTGAAAAGACGACTGTGGACCACTGTGCGATAGTCCAATTCTTTTTCTCTTGAGCCCAGATAAGATGCTTCTTACGTTGTCTCTGGTTCAGGAGTGGCTTGATAATAGGAATGCAACATTTGAAGGAATTTCCCTCAACAGGGAGCAGGGAGAACATATTCAAGGAAATTGTGCAATGAAACACAACATAGAGGTGTGCATGTGGAGCAAACAAACAAAAGAAATTGATAGCATGTAACAATAACACTTAAAGGTAGTTAGTTAATGGCATCAAATCTTTTCAGTTTGTTTGTCGCCAGTGGTGTGCTCCAGTAATCTGTCCCGAACACTGCCTTACTGAACATTGAAATACAACCATTTTTATTTATTTCTACCATATTCCTGCACAAACTAACACAAAATTCAGAAAATAAATATTTTAATTTTAGAATCTCTGCTTCATATCTTACACAGTGCATGCACCATGCACAAGAGAGCATGTCTCTGCTCAGGTCTCCAAATATTAATAATTCTTAGAGGCACTGCTCCATATCTTACACAGTGCATGTACTGCTGTGCACTGGAGAGCATATCTCTGCTCAGGTATACAAAATATTAATAACTACAGTACATTCTTTTAAATAAATGGACATGTTTGTTTTTTCTTGGTGTGAAATGGTCATTTGCAATTGCTTTTCAAAGAAAACTCATACAGACACGAGACAATGCTGCTCGAAGGATCTTATTTTGACTTGTGAAAGTACTGTGACTGCGTCCCAGATGGCTGTTGTTGTCAACTACAAGCTTTCATGATGTGAAATAAGGCATTGTTGTTTTGAAGGATAGTCCCCTAGCTCACTCACTCACATTCAACAGAAAGCTCCACATGGCTTCTGGTTACGACCTGTGGAGGTTCAGGGTTTGAATAGCGTTAAATATATTTTGCTCTGCAAAATTATTAGAATGTGTAAATAACAAAAATTTCTTGCTCTAAAAAACACATCCCTGGTGATAGGAGGGTTCACATAAAATCTTCTGGTCTTCATCCCTCCTAATTCAGATCAAATACAGATACGGATACAGGAACAAATAATGGCATTGTGCTAAACCCCTAACATGCTGATAAAGCTCATTGTCGCTGGTACATGTGAGAGACTTTTGAAACACGTTTCCTGCAATAACTCAGGAAAAAGGATAAAGTGCTTACTGAAGATAAACGATTGCTTGTTTGTAAGAGATGGATTTCATATAAAGTGCATTAAAAAAAAGACTTGTTGAGAAAAACAAGAAGGTGTTGTGCACCTTTTTTTTGACACAAGAATAGAAATCATGTGTTTTTCTAGGAAGGGGCATATGAGAAATACCTACTGTATACTGTACATCGGATGATTCCTGCAGTTATCTAATCAGTCGATCCTATTGCAGAATTGCAGTCCATACAATCATACACCATCAGTTCATAAAAACGGTCCAGATTTTTGCAATATTGTGCCGTTGAATCTGAATGAAAATGACAGCTGGCATTTACAGCGAACATCAAAGCAGATCCTGAAGCAGAGTGCATGGAGATACTGCAGTGTCGCCTATGGCTAGGTATAAATTATGTGCTTTACTTATTGATAAGCCTGTCCTAATCAGAATACCTCCTGAGTTTCACAACGTTGTGCTACATCCATTTTCACATCACTTAAGCAAGTAGAGAGGATCAGGGTGGAATCAGTTCTGTCAGGTTTAATGGAAATATAAATTTTTTTACCTGTTATATATTATCTTTTACAGAATTTGCAACCTCTTTTTTTTCATTCCTTCAGGCCAAATTGGAAAAAAGGGAATAGCTTCTTGCATGGATTGGTTGTGTTCGATTGGTGCCTGCCTGAAGGCAGTAATATTGGGTATCTTCACTTGTGTGCTCCGCTGGACATGTGATTCAGCTCTTTTCACTTTCTTCTCATTTAATTTCAGAGACTTTTCACCTTATGTGAAATGCAGCTCATTGTTATTCAGCAGACTGACTTGTCCAGTCTAAAACATTCCTTTTTTTTTTTTTTGGCCCAGAAAACTCTCCAGCTACTTTCACAGTCATTTTATATGTTGCAAGGTGATTTCTAGGAGTTTTAAAGGTGTTTGATTAGAGAAGTAACTGGTAAGGTGCACCATCAAAGATGCACCATTCATCACAGTCCCATGTGCAGTCATGCCATCAATCAAAGAGGCACCTTTTTGGTCCTTGTATTTAGGACAAAACTCTAAACTTTATTTGCTGACTAGTCCGTTGCTTTTAGATTGCACAATGCTGTGCTGCCGTATAGTTCAAGAAATGTTAAACTTTACAGTAAGTAGTAAAAGTAAGGATTTAAAAACGAATCAATAAGGAAACAATGTTAATCAGGAACTTCTGCAAATCATTAATTGGAGGCTTCTCCTTCTACACTACTTAAATTAAACTTTTAAAGCAGGTTAATGACATCCTGGCAAGCAATCTAAAGAAGCATAGATGAGCAGACTGGCTGCTATATAATCTGTTCTCTACTTATTCACTCCCTTAATCACTGTACAAACGATCCCTCTTCAGGACCACATTGATTCCTAATACTGAAAAAGTGAGAGCTCATCAGTCAGGTGCTGCTGAAGAGAGAGAGAACATAAAATGTCACAAATCAAGTCAATGAAATCCCCCCCTCAATAATTTCTGGTTCTAGGCCTCTTTCCCAAAGACAAATTGTGCATAGAAGCAGGTCCAGAAAAAGTGTCCTAAAAAGTCCTTAATTGAATAATATACAGAGGCCACAATTGGTATGATATACTTCAGAATTATTGGCATCCTTTTTAAAAACTCAATCCATAAAAAAGAGGAAAACTGGGACTTTTTGTAAATGAAGGCATAAAACCAGGTGATAGTTATAGAAGCGCAGTATACTATGATGAGACTCTAAGCCACAGTAAAACATCTGAATGGAAATGTTTTTTTTTAAAAAAAAGCAGTACATCCGTGAATGAAGGTCCTGGCCAAGGTTGTTCAGATGCCACTACAGTCGTTCCCTTGAACATTCAGCGGATGGAACGCCTGAACCTTGAAAATCAACGCACAACATGTCACCAATTTGCGGAAAAGATGAATCTGTATAGTATGTGTGAGCTGTACACACTGTACACATCATTCACCAACACCACTTGCACAATACAGAAACTTGGCTGGGAGTTATTCCCACATCGCCCATACAGTCCTGACCTCGCTTGTTTGGATTATTAAAGGAGTTCCCGGGAGGCCAGCGTGTCAGACGTTTCACATAGTCTGATCATGGCTCTGGCATACTGAAAAAGCTTTCTACCTTGTAGAAGGGGGTTATATAGAGAAATAAAGGTAGCTTTTACTCTCATAACTGTGTTCTGGTATTCTGCCCCTGGTTTGACTTGAAACCTCACCAGTGATGGGGAGCAAATGCAAACTCTACACAAACAGACCAGAGGTGGGAATCGAACCATTAACCCTGGATTTGTCATTCATCAATTATCATTTTTCACCAATTCTGGCTGCCCAAAAATTGTTTTACTTTTCCCTGTTATTAATACAGATTGTGCATATTGTTATGCCTGGTTATATTTAAGCAATCCCCAAAGCTCAGATGCTGGGAACTGTTCAAAAACAAGAAGTAAGATTCTGCCAGATATACAGTACACCCCACAGGGAGATTATGGTGACTAGGCATTGTCAGAAAATTGTTTGAGATGAGATTCTGCATGGTTTGTTGTGCAATGTACTGAGTGTATACGATTGAAACAGTTGCAGCTGCATCATTCACTATTAATATTCTGCTTCATGAATCTGAATAACAGATGGTCAGAGAGCCACTGGTGGGTTCATGTGAATGTTTTTCCTCTTAATGCGAGATTCCTCACGAACACTGATCAGCCAAAACATTATAATGCAAAACATTATGCCCAGTATTGTGTAGGTTCCCCTTGTGCCACTGTGACCGCTCTGATCCCTCGGGGCTTGACACCATAAGACCTCTAGGGGTGTGCTGTGGTGTCTGTCACTGAAACATTAGTGGCGGATCATTTCAGTGCTGTACAGTAAGTTGTGAGATGGAGCCTCTGTGGATCAGATTGTTTGTCTGACAGATTGCATGGTTGCTTAATCGAATTGAGATCTTGTGAATTTGGAGGCCAGATCAATAATGTTGAACTCTTTGCCTGCTAAGTCGCATCCATGACAGGCTGTTATGCACTGGGTGTTTTGATATCTTTCTGTCATAGCCAGCATTAACGTTTTTTTTTCAGCAATTTGCACTACCTCGGTTGTTCTGGGGGATCGGATCAGACAGGCTGGCTTTTTCCTTCCCACAGGCATAGATGAGGCTCGGATGCCCATGATCCTGTTACCAGTTTACTGGTGTATAATTGATAATCAATGATATTCAATTCACCTGGCGATGGTGTTAGTGGTGTGGCTGATCGATGTAAATCTGCAGTTCAGCAGCATGTAGAAGGGATGTCAGATAGCATTACGTACCGAGTGAAATGCAGGTGTCTTGATGACAGAACGTATACGATTAATAGTCTTGTGTGGCAGGTATTCAGAAAGCAAGTGATAAGTCTACAGTACATGCACTATTGGATAAATAATGTTTTTACTGTTTGCTGTTTCCTAAGCATGACATCATCTGTTTGAGATTCTTTTAATTGGAATTTTAAATGTGCTTTAAATATCTTGGTGTACAGAAGGTTTGTGGATACCTGACCACCACCCTCCTACATGGGACTTCGGAAGCACACAATTATCTAGAATGCTTCTGTATGCTGGAATATTGCAATTTTCCCCTTTGCTGGAATTAAACGTCCAGACTATTTGAGCAAGACAATACCCGTGTGCGCAAAGCGAACTCCATGAAGACATGGTTTGCCATGGTTTGTGTGCAAGAAAATGAGAGTCCTGACCTCAAACCCCAATGTACAGCTTTGGGATGAACTGGAACACTGACTGCACCCCGGGCCTCCTCACCCATCACTAATGCTCTTGTAGTTGAAAGAGCACAAATCCCTACAAATCTAGTGGAAAGCATTCCCAGAAGAATGGAAGAAATGATAATAGTTTTATGTCTGGACTAATTCTGTTATCGTCAGGGGTCTACATACATTTGATCAAATAAATGATAGCTTCTGATGAGTTTTTTGGACTAGCACAATAATTTTTCCTCTGCTCTAACCTCTCTTATGTGACCTCTCACAGACTGTTTATTCAGTTTGAGCCTCAAGTCTACCTTAAATAAAGACTATTGCAGTAATGAGTCATTTTATGAGTTCTAAAAAGAAAAAGGGCACTGAAGGGAAAAGCATAGTGTGACATTTTAAATGGTGTCAGTGTGACTAAACATAAGATCCCAAATTAGCTGGCACAGTAATCCCAACACAGAATTATTGCAGCATAAATGTAATTATTAATCAGATATTTTGAGTGCTGTTAACTCGTAAATTTACATCTGTGCCTTGGAATTGTGGGATTAAAATTTATTGTTTGAGTAAAATTAATAAAAACTTTATTATAGTATATATTGACTGAATATAGTATGTGAATACTACAATACTACTACACTAGATGTTAAATGAAACTGAATGCCTTTGAAAGCGTCTGAATGCCTTTACATAATTGGCAGAAAAATCTGGATAGAAAAAAAAACGCCCTTTTGGTTTATTGTTGTTATATGAAATGTGCAGGATTGCGCTAAGCTAGTTAGCGCACTGCTTATTAAGATGCATCATGATGTGTAGGTTATTACAGGGATTTTGGCAGGTGAAATAGCTGGGGTTTCACTTTGCATAATCAGGATACGGATTAGTTTATTCTGAGTTGGTTTTAATGCCGTATTTGGCTAAGAAAAGACGGATTCATTTACATTTTAATTTATTTAATTTGCAAATGCTTTTGTACAAAGCTACTTAGAAGTGAAGCAGAATGCAATTCAAAAAATTTATTTGACCTGCATGATGCTAATATACAGTGCATCCGGAAAGTATTCACAGCGCATCACTTTTTCCACATTATGTTATGTCACGACCTTATTCTAAAATGGATTACATTCATTTTTTCCCTCAGAATTCTACACACAACACCCCATAATGACAACATGAAAAAGTTTAGTTGAGATTTTTGCTAATTCATTAAAAAGAAAAAAATTGAGAAAGCACATGTATATATGTATTCACAGCCTTTGCCATGAAGCTCAAAATTGAGCTCAGGCGCATCCTGTTTCCCCTGATCATCCTAAAGCTGGCCGGCCATCCACCTGCCTGGAGTTTGCCAAAAGGCACCTGAAGGACTCTCAGACCATGAGAAACAAAATTCTCAGGTCTGATAAGACTCTCTGGCCACTCTACCATATAGGCCTGATTGGTGGATTGTTGCAGAGATGGTTGTCCTTCTGGAAGGTTCTCCTCTCTCCACAGAGGACCTCTGGAGCTCTGACAGAGTGACCATCGGACCTTTCCAGACTTGCATTGTGTTGTGACAGTGTTGATTTTTGCGGAATATTTTCCAGTGTTTCCAAGGCAAACAAACATACAAGTCCACTCTGTATTTAAATCCCATGCAGTTACATTTAAATGGCATTACAAAAAACTTCAAATGACTACAAACTACAAATATAGCCAATGACTCATAATAATATAACTAACTAGAATACTTTGTACAGTTTCCACAGACAGATGCGTCTCTTCCACAAGATGTGAGTTGAGTTCACATAGATCACCTTATCATCTGGGGATCGCGGTCAGGGGTAGCTCGGTGTTTAAGTTGTTGGACTGCTGATCGGAAGATCCCAGGTTCAAACCTCATTACCACTAAGTTGGGCAAGGCCCTTAACCATCAACTGATCAGATAAAAATGTAAGTCGTTCTGGATAAGGGAGTCTGTCAAATGCTGTCAATGTAAAATGAGATCGTGAGTTCAGTGATGCCATCTGTAGCTGTGAGAGCTAATTGGCCATGCTCTCTCAGGGGGAGGGATGGCATACTCACACTCACACGGTCACACTCATAGGGGCACTAGCCAATCATTGGTATCCGTGATCCTCAGCACGTAGAAGGGGTAGATAGCACTTTCCTTAGAGTGTGTTACATCGTTCCAAACAATTCTTGAGGATCGGTTCAAAAAACGATGTGGTCAGAGGAAACACATGATATTCTTGACCCTCGCTGGTTAGCTGTTTCCTTGATGGGAGAATGCCCTAAAAGAAAGACAGGTGGGATTTGGATGAAACTAAATTAGGAGAGAATTCTGGGGGGAAAAAAACTGTGGTATCAACATGCCAAAAAAAAAAAAAAGAAGATTATAAATATACTGCAGTCCATACAGTTCATGCTTATTCAGGAAGAGAATTAACGCTGGTTATGAATCAGCTTTGTCACATTCTCAGGAATATTTCAGGAGTAAATAAACTGGCATTCTATTGCTGCAGAACCAGATGTTGGTGCTTAATTCAGCTCCGTTTAATCAAAGATTAGAAAGAGTGATTGCATTAATTCTGCCTGCATTGTTGATAAGGGTTTGAGCTGCATTACTGCTGTCACTGTACTAAATACAGTTTTACAGCAAATAGAGCAGAGTTACATTTCTGGTACAGATGTCAAATTGGCAAGTAAAAAAATCTGGCTGTAGACAGTTTGAGCTGTCCGATTCCACACAGTCTAAATGGTGTGTTAGAGCTAGCATGCCCCACAGCAATGATACCATGATAGACATCGGGCTTCTCTCTCTCTCTCTCTTTGGCTAAGTGCTAGAGATTTTGGGGATTTTAAAATGACATTCTCAGATGTAAAACCTGACGTCAGTCAAATTTGAATTGGCTTTTCTTTCCCTTTATCCCCTACCGCGTTTAACATTGCTCATATGCATAAAAAGATCAAACATTTCCATCCCTTATTAATCTGTCCAAAGCTGTACTCTGCTTTCTGACATTGTTTTGTTCAAAGCATTTGACCAAGACCCTGCACCTTTCCATGACCCTGTTACCTAGCAACAAAACGACATGCTACAAGACATGCAATTGGAAAGACAGAGGAAAAATATGAACAGAAATCGAGTAAAATGATATAAATAAAAAGACATGGGGGAATAAACCAGTCCGTCGGTAGAGAATGTGTTTGCTGAGATCAAGCCTTAATGTATACGCTTTAATTACTCTACAGCTTGGTGTTAGACTAACTGGGAGCACCGAGGTCAGTGCGCATCTATCTCTGTGTCATTACCCAGAGCATAATGACTGGTCAAGTGGCTGCATGATGGAGAATCAGAGTCAAGCACGGGTTCAAGATCGATCCTGCTGTGCCGGAAGATAGGAGGGACTTTAATCTCCAGATCTAGAAAAAATTCCCTACAGACCGTAAAGATTTTCTGTCCCAACATACAAGACCAACAATACAAAGAACTTAATAATGAGCTTATGGACTGGACTAGGTGCATTGGTAGTTGGAAGAAAGCTTCCTATTATAGGAACTGAAGAACACTTATCATGTTTGGATAGCTTGTTGGCTCCTTAAAGGGAATCTGATTGGTTTTGCTTTAACTTATTCAGTTATGTATTAATCTCAAGTAAGTACTTTATCATGGTCAGCATCGTGGTGGGTCAGGACCAAATGTGAAAGTATTTTTAAATTCTTGTGGGTATTATGTAGGCAAAATGAGAATACATCTTGTGAGTTTCTCTTTATGTCTTGGCTTTCTACCTGTCCTGAGATGAATTCCACATAACATAAAATAGAAAGCTAGTGCACTATGTAGGAAGTAGAATTCCATGTTTCACACCCCAAGTAGTGCCCTTGATCACTGGTTAGAGAGGGATTTGGGATAAAGCCCTGTACTGTACTGTAGAATATTTGTAGTGCACGTTAGCCGTGAACATAGTGATGAGGGGAGTCGTGAACCTGTCAGCGTGCTGGCGTGAACCTGCCAGCACGCTATTCATTAAATAGCTATAATGAAAGATAAAAAAAAAAACATGGATGGATCAGAGGCAATTCATAATGACATAGAAGCAGTTACTATGGAGACAAAGTGTTGTTAAAGATGACAAAGTTGTCAGATGGGTTTTCTTGCTGAAAGTGCATCTGACTGGTTTTGAATGGGGGTTTTTGGCAGGCAGCTGTTCTCCTCTCTTTCCAGGTGCTGGACCGCACCATGATCACGACTCATTTTACTGGTTACACTGAACTTGAGATGAGAATGACTCACAACTAGAGACATACAAATCAAATCAAATTCAGATTCAAATTTTATTTGTCACATACACAGTCATACACAGTACGATATGCAGTGAAATGCTTATACGACCGCCCGTGACCTTAAATAATAAAAGCTTATATATAAGAAATAAATATTAATAAAAAGAAGTACAATAGAAAAAATTTAAACTAGGATAAAAAAGAAAAATATTCTGTACAAATAAGGACATTACACAATTACACAATATAGCAAAATATAGAAAATATAGAAAATATGCAAATATGCATAAAAAGTGTCTTATTAAAGTGTCATGTGCAATGGTCCAGAAATGAAAATATAAATATGTAAAGTGTAAGTGTGCATGAATGTCCAGTCAATTTTGGATGTTTAAAAGTTTAAAAGATGGTATTAGTTACATTTCAGTTACTGGCATGCCTTTGGCAACCAACATGTAACATACAGTATTTAGACAGAAACCCGAGCTCAGGATTGCACACTGGACCTGAGAACCTGCAAGGCCTGCTGCTGCACCACTACAGAGTTGTAATGAGTTATAATTAATATAATTTCAACTCATGATCTGACAATAACTAGTACAGGTTAATTCCTAAACGATCACGCTAATCTTAGCTTCTACACTCATGTATTTTATGCTAGCGGATACAGAGCACTGATTAGTGCCTCAGCAAGATAAACACTTAACTTGGCTACACCACAACACAGATGTCTGGCTTTTAGTGAATAGCGGACTCCTTAGGAACCGTTCTCCCGCTGTCCTTATTAAAGGCAGTCTTTGCTGTGTGTTTTGTACTAAAGCAAGCTGGAGAGCCCATCTGTTTATCTGTGTATTTTTTTTTTCCTCCTAAAGGCATACAACAATGGCACATTCATAATAGTTTTGGATTTTTCTTCTCTTGTAAAAACCATTTTCAGAGCCAACCTGCTGATCATGGTATTGTCAGTTACTGCTTTATCACGTCAGGGATAGCAAGTTTTTTTTTTTTTCATGGCCGTGTACAGACAGCATAAACCAAAGAGCTGATAAAAAGGGAAGAAAGATTCAGTCTTGCTCTCCTGTATGTGTCAGTCATTGCTTAATTCAGACGTCAGACATACCGAAAGATATTATCGCTATCTTTATCCCCTTTTACTGTCAAATAATCCCGTTATGGGTGTTTCAGATAATCATGATTATATTTTTTTAAAAAGTCATGGATCAGTATAATTTGACAGAGGATGGCAATTATGTAAATCGCACACACATGTTTATAAATCAGACTTTATCTAATATTTACATTAATGGATGTGTACATTTTTGCACGTCTGCATGGAAATACAGCATGCATGTCTCATGGAGTGTAAGAAATAGTAATTTATTTTAATCCTTTGGTCTTGATGGATGGTTGGATAAGATACTAACATCTTCAATTAATTCCAGCAAATGATAGATATCTGGTCCTTACCAGGCTGTCCTGTATGGGTAATGTGGGTCTCAATGGAATCAATAACATAGAACCCTTTAGACTTATTTAAAAAACAAAAACAAAAAAAAGCCCTTGAAACTGTATCTTCTAACTGCCCTGTGATGGATTGGCACCCTGTCCAGGATGTACCCCGTCTCATGCCTCGTCTCCTGGGATACTGTAGGCTCCAGGCCCCGCCACGACCCCGAATACATTAAGCTACATAGATTAAGCTGTATAGACGACAATGATGTATCTTCTAACCATCAACTGTTTTTCTGTTCTGGACACTAAAACATACTGTATATTGTGTATATTTGTGTATATTTCAGAATGAGCTCAGGATTAATTAAAAAGTAGCCAGGACAGAGTTGCTGTTGGGTTATTGAGTATGACCTCTAACCCTTGACCTCTATGCCCTCATCTGCTAGATGAATAAAGGAAAGAATGTTGCTAGTATTAATCAAGTCTTCGCTGTTCTCTATCGGGATTTGCTTCATCTTTTAAATGTGGATGCATTCAGCAACGATACAAAGATAGAACATTACTACACAATTACACAATTAAATGTATTCAGACTACCATTATTATTTAATCACCCATCATCCAGTCGTCTGTGCTCGCAATACATTCACAGTAGATTCATGCACACTATGTGAAAAGAAAATGTTTTAAGCTTCTGTGCTGCCCCACATTTGGACACCACAGTCAATTCCCAACTCCATCCTGATCATCATTACTGGTTCCAATTTTGTTCTTTTCTTCTAAAATGCTTCGCTGGTACTTGAGGTTGTTTTTGCTCGATGCTTGTTTGTTTGCTTGAGATGTTAAGGGTGTTAAGGCTTGTTTACCCGTTTAATGGCGTTCGAAATCTGAAACGCAATTGAAATTTCTTGCCCATCTGTTCCACTGTGTCTAAACATGGTGCTTTTTTGGACCCAAATTAAACGCTCGCTGCCATGCTAATCGGAAAGGGGAAGGCACTCATTACCCTCTCCTCTGAGCCAATCAAGCTCTGCGCTAATGGCGACGATGCGTTTACCAGCCCATTTATATGCAAATTGGAGAAATGCCTCAAAGGACAAACCTGCCTAGCCTCACCAAGACTTCTGGCAGTGTTGCTCAATTACTAAAGCCAATCGAGTCCTAAATCGATGAACAGTTGCGCTTGTTGTTCGCAGGCCCGAGAAGACTCTGCTTCACTCGTTAAATAGGAAGTCTATCAGCAGGACTTCAAAATGGTGTCAGGTGCCTCAGAGGCCACTATGGTTAATGAAACAACAGGCGATGCACTTAATCAGCTTGTTATCAGTCAACCACAGAGGATATCGTTTAATTCATGTCATTCCAGGCGTGACAAAGATTTGTCGGAATTCAGATGCGAGGAATGAAAGGTGGCGTGAGGTCAGATGGGTTGACAGCCATGTTCAGTCAAGCAAGTCATCACTTCTTCCCCAGGCTCTTGACAACACACACATACACACACACACACACACACACACACACACACACACACACACACACACATGCACACACAGTTTTTTTTTCTTCCAATACACATACAAATCAATTCGAACCTGGTAGCATTACTTAATGGATAGTTTATCACTGATGTTTCCTGCATCCATCATGGAGCTGGAGGATCTGATGAGTCAATCTGGTGGCTGTGTAACTGTGACACTAATTCTGTGGTGACAGAAAATAGACGTCAAGCCACCGGTTTCCCTGCTGGGCCTGTTTTCTGAGACACACTCTGCAAACTCCAGCACAAGATGCAGCTGCATTGTGCAAAACAGTCTTGAGAATCGAATCATTTCTCTGGTTTTCAAACATTAGTTTTACGAAGAGTAACAAGACTGTTCGAATAGCGTAGATGTCAAAGACAAGGGGTGTTTAAGTCCAATCAGGATTGATTCTGCAGAATAACAAAACACAGTTATGAGTGTAAAAGCTTCTTTTATTTTTGTTCATATTATCCCCTGCTACACTAATGCACTTATCACAGCATTTCACTATTGCTTGGATACCATCAAGGAACAAAGTTTCCTTAGTATTCCTGAGCCATGATCAGAGTGCCTGCTTCACGTCTGAAAAACTGGCCTCCCAGGAACTCCTTTAATGGAGCAAACATGTGGAAATGGCTTGATCATGAAGGATTGAACAGTTCCCACAGACAAGTTATCGGATCAGTCGTTCCCCTTGCTAGATGCTCACTGGAATCGTCATTCATGGATGTATATCCTTCTTTAAAATGTTTACAACCTTAAATTTTTTTCTTAACGAGTCTCATCACTGTACTGTGCTTAAAGTCTTTCTTACAGTACATGTCAATCGGGTTTACACAAGAAATGTCAACAAAAGTCCCAGTTTGACTTGAACACCTCTCATATTTGAGCTGTCATTATTGTAAGCACTCATCCAGAAGGTACTTAAAGCTCTGATCATTTGCTGGATTGAGGCCAAGTGCTGTTTTACTCTCATGCGGTATCAAGAAGAATCAACTAAAATATAAAACGTCCTACGTTCTCTTCAATCTAAATCTCCACTTAATATTGAAATTTCCACCCATTTCTAAATTATCTATCTATTATTATCTATCTAATGGATAAATTTTCAGTGACAGGTGATATGTACAATCTGCACTTGTGTTATAAATAAGATAAAACAAATACATTTAATAACACACATTTTATAGGAAAAACAAACCGTTTATGTGCAGCAGAATTAGCTAAAAATGATTAGGAATCTTATTTGTTTGAAAGCCCAGTGAGCCATGGTGTGCCACAGTTGGGACTTGTTTCTTCTCTTAAGGTCAATCAAGCAATATGAAGGAAGGCGATGCTGATTGCTTCTTGAGGTAGAAAAAAAAATTCTGAAACACTCAGAGTAATCAACAAGGGATGTGGCTCAGTTTACACTTTGAAAATTTCTGACATAACCTGGAATATTGCAGGCTTAGAGGTATTCATTATTCCCTTATACCTCCAAGGAATCTCCCATCAGGTCTGTGTGCTTGGTGGGTTTCCTGTGAATACTCATTTCAAATAGCTAACTGTCATTTCCAAATTGCCCATAGCGTACAGTATGATTAGGTGTGTGATTGTGTGGGCTGGCACCCTATCTGGGGTGTACAGTACCCTATCTTGTGTCCCAAGTAAGATTCAGGACCTAAGTATTGAGACAAAGGCAAAATTCTTGCAAAATGTTTTATTGACATTCTTAATTTTTAAATCTTGATTTTATTTTTCATATAAGTAGAATAACATTATTTAATGCAATGAAATTGCTATACAACACTCACTCACTCATCTTCTATACCGCTTCATCCTGTATGCAGGGTCGCGGGGACCTGGAGCCGATGCCAGGAGGCTTAGGGCACGAGGCGGGGTACACCCTGGACAGGGTGCCAATCCATCGCAGGGCACACACACACACACACACACACACAC
>JAQMYG010000035.1:8400654-8423154 GCA_030014215.1 Clariallabes teugelsi
AGGGCACGAGGCGGGGTACACCCTGGACAGGGTGCCAATCCATCGCAGGGCACACACACACACACACACACACACACTACGGGCAATTTGGGATTGCCAATTAGCCTAACCTGCATATCTTTGGACTGTGGGAGGAAACCGGAGTACCTGGAGGAAACCCACCAAGCACGTGGAGAACATGCAACCACCACACACACAGAGACGGGAATCAAGCCTGGCCGGGAATTGAATCCGGACCCAGGAGGTGCAAGGCGACCACTACACCACCATGCCGCCTGCTATACAACAATCAATATTTATTATGAAGTTCTTGATTATTCAGTGTCAGTTGGATCTGGCTGGGCATCGAGTCAAAAAGACGCCTGCAGTACTCTGGTGTCAGTCGTCCAATCTGTGCCTGATTAATTGCCTCCTGAAGGTCATGTATAGAAATTTGGCCCAACATTTTAAAAGAAATTTCACACAATTCCTAAAAAAAAAAAAAAAAAAAAAAAAGTTATGTTGAACTGCAAATGTGAAACTGATCTCTCCGCTTGCATTTCAATATATTAAACCCCAGCAAAACGCAGTTTTTTGTTTCAGTGGCTTGAATTCATAGCAACATCCGTGATCATTTGGCCAGAGGTTCTAGAAGGTGAAAATGGAAATGCTAAAAAGCCTCCTGTTTGTTTTTCAGTCATGGCCTGATTTGAAAGGAAAGCATTCAGCCGTAATGAGATGAAGCACATGAAGGCCAAAGTCATTTTTTTTAAGAGTGTGTATTCATCTGGGCTTATTCATCTGCTCTGTTACTGAATCTTTGAGCCATTGCAATCATGTAGGATGAAAGGTTGATAAAAGGAAGCATCATAATGGTGGGATGAATCTATTCTTATGAGAGTTTTTCAGCATCAGTCTAAAATGCATTCGTATTGAGTCAGAGTTTAATGAAGAACATTGTTGCCTTTATGAACCTTTCACTTAATATCTGTCTTTTTTTCCTTACTCTCTCACTCACCTTGTATCTAGCTCTGTTTTTCTTTACTGGCTTATTTAAATTTGTCTCCTTGTCTCTTTGTGCACTGACTAGCTCCACTTGCTGGAGTTCACACACCTCCTATGAGTGCGCATATTTTCT
Source organism: Clariallabes teugelsi (assembly GCA_030014215.1). NCBI lineage: Eukaryota > Metazoa > Chordata > Actinopteri > Siluriformes > Clariidae > Clariallabes > Clariallabes teugelsi. Next base: position 8,401,772 of record JAQMYG010000035.1, read on the forward strand.
TCCAGAACTGGCAACCTTTCTGCTGGAGTGCAGAATGCCTCATCCAAAAAAAATAAAAAAATAAAAAATACAGTTGGAGAACATAGGCAAGAAGATCGATATTGAGCAGACAAGTAAAAGTAGCAGGAAGATCCATGAAGGCAAGGTCAACCTGACATTGTTTTGCCAATTTGGCTGATGAGACTGTGGTATTGTACAATAACAATGCTGGAGGACAACACCTGTTAGAGCATCCAAGGCACAACAGCCGGGTTTGCAGATATCACTATTTTTCTTCTGTTGAAGAATCAATAGACAAATAGACTGGCAAAAAAACCTTACATAAAAAAATACAGTAGAATAGAAATGGGTGGCTTGCGGTTGCCTGATCAAATCTACCATTAACTTTCTTACTATATTGTTAATGTAACTATTAATATTTTTTTCTGATTGAAGCGATATAGAAAGCTTGTCAAATATAATTACATCCGTTTGAGATCAGAGATGTGCATCAGGGGAGGCAACAAAAACACTGTACAAGCAGGAGACTTTAATTTTTTTTATGTTAGATATAAAATTTACACAATAAAAGATGTCCATGTTTATAACATCAGTGTACGATGCTGCGTGCTGCATTTACAATCTGCCCTTAATGACAGTTTGGTCAAGGTTGTGATGATTTATACAAGAAGAACAAGAATGCAGTACCGTGCAAAAGCCTTAAGCCGCTCCTCATTTCTTCAAATTCAATTCCGTTCAATTATTTAGATTAAATCAAAGACGTCTGAACAAATGTTTTACTGTGACAGGCTGCACAGTGCCTAAAGATACAATTTTAAAAAATTGAGGTTATTTATGAAACAACTTCAGCAGCAACTTCATTTCCCCTCTCGTCTCGTCTGTTCCCACTCATCAGCATTCAGCATCACCACTGGGGTGTACTACTCACTGGGATGATCATCTGTCCTCACCTGTTTCTCACTGGTGCATGCATTAAAGGTTTTAATGCTTAAATGGTTCATAGGTCACTGTATGGCTTAACAAGCACATTCCTCTGAAACTGCTCAGGTGCAGGGACTGGACTGAAAATGAAAAGCAATAAAGTCCTTCAGGAATCCTGGAGAAATATTCCTAGAGACTACATTCATTAAAAATACATAATAATAGTGGAAATAATTTGGAAGCAAAATATGAAGAAACGAGGGGTGCCTCATGACTTTTGTACAGTACCGTTTTATATACAAAAGGTACGAATAAAAATAATAACTGTGGGATAAAAAAAATAAGACAGTCTTCAGCTATGAACTGGAGTGAGAATGTAGCTGAAGTGGAGGAACTGTCTGAGCCAGAATTAATAGATTTTATTTTTTTCAACCTTCTGATTTAGGCCACACCCTCTTTATGTTCAAATCCATTATTTGTGCTGCTACTCAGATACAGATACAAATACAGATACAGATAGTGACATTGTGTCACATCTCTACTGTGGTTAGCACAGCTCTACTGTGGTTAGCACAGCTCCTTCACATCCCTGCTCTACTACATCCACTTCAATTCGGGAAAAAGGCTGCTAATTAGCTGATTAGTTAAAGCAGATGTGCTGGGAGCTGAGAAAAAACATAAAATGTGAAGGTCAGAGGGTCCTTCAGGACCGGGACTGGAACACAGTGAGCTAGAGCACCATTATGATTAATATGAAGGAGAGTAACGCTTCAATGGCCAAGATCTACAACGCTGTTTTAATGGCTGTTCCTGTTGTGCTGAATGATAAGTAGATTGACAAGCGAGGCTCTTCTTGGATTTGCAAAGACAAGCACTGCTAATCAATATTTGTTACTGCCATTGTGTGTGTGTGTGTGTGTGTGTGTGTGTGTGTGTGTTTTAAAGTATTTACAAATCAATCTATTCTCTGGAGCATTAAGTCTATAGTTCAATACCCAACCTGTCTTTTGAAAAAAAAAAATCTTTATTTTATACTTTGAGAAGAACTTACAGTGAAGTAATTAGGAAAATCCAATCTGCTTTTATTAAATCTTGGCCATCGTTAAAGTTCAATGGCTGATGATCACGAGTCACTGGCCCATCCAAAAGTCTCTGATTGTTGCCATGGAAGCTGTAATAGATGGACGCTCGCACAAAGGCGGCCCATCTTGAAACCAACAATTACATTTTAGTAATCATATTCCACCAAACGGTTGATGTATGACCTCAGCTGGAAACCTCTTATTTGGATATTTCCATTGGCTTTATGTTGTTTTGTTTTTCTTTTGTGTGGTATGGTAGGTTGGACAAAAGTGCAACACTTGTGTCTTCTGTTTATTTAACACGGTGGCTTTGGTGCAGTGTGTCCTGATTAACATGTTTTCGTTATGTTTAAGGTTATAGTTTTCATTGGTCTCAGTGGTTTCTACACGGCGGTGCACACTCTTGAACACGCGCGCCTCGTTTTCACGTTCCTCTGACATGTTCTGCTTTTCCTGCCAACAGCCACTGTATCATGCAGCGACAGCAAAACACAATTACACATGCATATTAAGCGTGGATGACATGGACCCAAGGGCATGTGAGACAGCTGACAGGGGATTTTGAAATGCAAGCAATGTATGTAGAGGTGTGTGTGTATGTGTGTGTGTGTGAGAGAGCACGAGTCACAGAAAGCCTAGGGTATAGTAGTGTTAACTCTTGCTATATACGTTTACATATTAATATTATGTCTATTTTACTAAATTAGACTAAGTTTTTTTTAATGTACCTAATTCTGTTTAATTTGTTTAACCTAAACATATATTTTTTGACCATTATATATTTTACATTCAACTTTCATGTTTAACTTGAAAGAAAATTCTGCCCTTTTTAAAAAAATATGTTCATACATTACTATATATTTTTTCAGTGTATTACAGTACTGCAAAATATCTTGAATGTCACATTTTAATTGAAAATTATATTGAAATTGTTGCATGCTTTTGTTAATCTGTTTAATCCATTTGAGCGATGCGTTCTGAGTGAATCTGTGCTAGTTAGTGCCTTAGGCAGACTGTAACTGCTTTAGAGGACATGCTAATGAAGCTTATTAAATTAATTATTACCTAGCTAAAATTTTAATGATAGAGAGAACACATTGTGTTTTTTTTGTTGTTGTTGTTGTTTGAAGAAATAACCATCTGCTTATATTCCAAGTGTAACTCATAGGTGGCTATTTTTGGAATAATATTTAAAAAGATGATAATTGCTCAAGCACTAATCCAATAAATTCCAATTAAAATTGTTTTTATAAATACTGTATTTAAAAACCAAGGCACAGTGGATTAGTGGTTGGCACTGTTGCCTCCAAGGTTGGATGTTTGAATCTTGCCTTCGGAGACGTTATGTTCTGCTTGTTCTTGTTGGGTTTCCTCTGAGTGCTCTATTTCCCCCCAGAGTCCAAAGACTTTCGCTGATTGGCATTTCGAGATTGCTCATGGATTATGAGTGGGTGTATGTGAATCTGTGTGCTTGTAGATTGCAAACAGTCATACGTCAATGCAGCCAACCATCATGACAGCTTGAATAAATTAATGAAATGTAAATGTTTAACATGTACATTTTTAAATGGGAAAAAAAATACCATTTATGCTGTTTTACATTTCTGTTTATTGTTTTACATTTCTGTTTATTCGACTGTATTACTTCATAAATAATTGTAATTACAGTTACAGCACTGTGTCTGTTAGATTATTAAAAAAACACAACTGTCACTCTCACCTTCTGGCAACACAAGGACAAGAGGTGAGAATACACTCTGGATGGATTGGCAGTCAATCACACGGTATCACACACACTCTCACACATGCTCATTCACATCCAGGGGCAATTTATCTTGGGCAATTCATCTACTGACATGTTTTAGGCAGTGGGAGGAAACTGGAGAACCTGGAATGTGATTACAGCTTAAATATATTGAATATACACCGATCAGCCATAACATTAAACCAACTAGGTTATGTTTCCCTTGTGCCATCCGGGCAGGTCTGGCCCTTCGGGACGTGGCTCTGCTGTGGTGTCTAGCACCAGGATGTTGGGTGGATCCTTTGGGTGCTGTGGGTTGCGACAGTGGGGCCTCCTTAGGGTCGACTTGTTTATCCAATTCATCCCATGGGTGCATGACTTGGTATCTGGGGAGTTTAGGGTGGGGTCGGTGGTCTTGGGCTCTTTGCCTTTGTCATGGACAATGTTATTTATTTATTTACTTATTTATTTATTGCGTTTTGGGTTACTTTGGCTTTTTTGTGGGATTGGACTGGACGAACTTTCCTTTGGTCTCCGTGGACATAAATAAACTTTTGGTGCTCATAATCCTGTCACCAGTTTGCTAGTAAATAGTTGTTGTTCAGTTCACCTGTCAGTAGTGTTGAGGTTATGGCTGACTGGTGTACATTGGCATCTCACAACAAAAGTAGTAACCGTACAGTAATAAACTTACAGTACAGTAAAACAACTTTTAAAAAAAGCAGTGAAACATTAAAAAATTTTAAGGTTTGACATGGCTACACCAGTCTTATTTGACTACAAGCCATGGTTACAACCTTTAAAGACGTGAGGACGATGCTTCAATATGTCCTTAGCATAAATATCATGCTAATCATCTACCATGCTTCATCCCATGGGATGAATTTTTAGCCATGTTGGCATTCTTCAGCAGAGTAACCACCTACTGGAGCACCTACTAGAGCAGTTGAAACTCCAAACACTCCATTCCACGACTCCCTAATTTCATGTCTTGCTGGGAACATCTCATGTGCTCAAGCTCCCTAATCCTTGTCTGCAGGTTATTAGATATTAGCATGCTTTCCCCTGCAGTGTTGTTTTGGCAGCAACATTATCTTGGTTGTCATTTGCCCCATGGGAGTGGTGAAGAGGATTATGTTGCTTTTTCATCTCCCTCAAAGATCCCTTTGACAATGCATTTTCTTCTGTAAGACATCCAACAAGTAGTAAAGTATAAATAAAATGCACCTATTACTTCACTAGATCAAGTCATTAAGTCATCGATGTGTAACAACATGTAGACCTAAAAAAATCTTACCACTGCATGTAGTTTCAAGTCTGAATTCCACATGCTGTTTGATTATTACAAAAACCATTATGTGGCCGGGATTTTTTTCTCGTCTGAGGATTATAGAAATTTATAGGAGTAATGTATCTGATTTTTCAGAGTGTCTGGAAATAAATATGCACATATCTCCCAAATCCTAAAAACAAAACTGTGTTTTGGATTGCAGCATGTAGGCAGATGGACAAGAGCAAACCTTATCTGTGTTTAACTGAGCATCTTATCTTCAAAAACCTATTTGGAGATAAAAGATAGAAAGTCAATTTCAATAAGCAGGACTATGTTTGCCGTTTGTTTTAACCCTGAAGACATTCTTTAAAAAAAAACCAACAACAACTATTTTTTTTTTATGTAATCAATGGCAGCATTGGTAGAATGATTTCAGACACTAAACCCTGGCAAGTATTTGCTGAGGTTAAGGCAGAGCTAATGAGACACAGGTCATGAGATATTGTTCAGCGATTTATCTGTAATGCCTACAAAGACACGTGACTTTTCTCCTGTGGAGGCGTCAGGGAATCTTGAAACATGTATGGCTCATATAACAGTATGGCTTTAACAGGTTGGTGAATTTTCTGATCTAACACATCTACTGAATTTCAAAGCATAGCATTAAATTTGGCACAAGATTGAATAAATATTGTACTCTGGATGAGGCTTGTAATACACAGTGTGTATTTAAATCATCTTTCATGCACTGTGTGTTATAAAGGTGTACACCTGCTAACTTGGTATTTTACATGGCTGGGTTGTATTTATCTTGTTGGTTTTGTGCTTTTTCTGGATGAGATGAGAAAAAGGGAGCTGCACTTGCTTGTAAGTCCACAGTATGTAATCCATGCCGGAGGCACTGGAAGCTGATGATGTAAGTGCTTGTGTAATCTCTAGCCATGAGGTTCAGTCTCAGTGAGATCATGCATACACGCATGCGCACACACGCACACACGCACACACACACACACACACACACACACACATGAGGATACAGATTCCAGTGTTGTCACTCATATACCAGCCTCAGGAACAGCTGAGACTTTAGATATCCTTTGTAAGAAGAGATTTTTTTTTAAAATTCATATTTATGCCCCATCCTTAACTTTCAAATACATTATCAAATAAGTATGAAAAGTAACAAAAGAAGTTACACAAGTAAGAGATTTTTACTCTTATGTTGGTGGTCACAGTTGTGGTGGTTTAAAAAATTTGCTTGGTTATATTTGGGAATATAAACTATATGAGTTTATATATAAAGAACCAAGTAATATATTGAGAACCAAGTAAATTCATTAAGGCTGGTCCAATTAAAAATGGTACCCATGAGAATGGGATTCATATCGCATACTCAAGTCATACTAGGGACTAGAATCATATGAATACATTTAGTTGGAGAAATTCCAGAACTGAAATCCATAGATACAAATGGAAACAGTTCTGAGAACAGCTCTATATTCCGGGCCTATTCCAGTAAACCCAGTGGGCTCAGGTGGGACTCCAGGATGTCTTCAGAACTACTGTAGATACCAATTGGTGATGTCATTAGTACATATTAAAGCTATTGAGATGCTTTTAGGAATAATTTCCTAAAAATCTTATACGAAAGCCATCTTGATGATCACCCTAAGTCCTTCAAGTGGGTCTTAAGCTCACTCACTCACTCATCTTCTATACCGCTTTATCCTGTATTTAGGGTCGCGGGGACCTGGACCCTATCCCAGGAGTCTTAGGGCACGAGGCAGGGTACACCCTGGACAGGGTGCCAATTCATCACAGGACACACAAACACACATTCACACACTACGGGAACGCCAATCAACCTAACCTACATGTCTTTGGACTGTGGGAGGAAACCAAAGTACCCAGAGGAAACCCACCAAGCATGGGGAGAACATGCAAACTCCATGCACACAGAGACGGGAATCGTGCCTGGCTGGGAATCGAACCCAGACCCTGGAGGTGCAAGGCGACAGCGCGAACCACTACACCACCGTGCTGACTGGGTCTTAAGCTTTCCAAGTCTTTTTCCAGACGACCTGAGGGCTAGTCCATGTGTCCAGTTCTGCAAGTCTACAACTGTTTCTGCTTGCACATCTCTAAATTGCTGTTCTAGAATTTCTCCAATCGAATAGGCGCATACTATACTGACAGTATAAGATTTTTTTCCTTCTGCATTGTTTTCTAGTGTTTTCCCCCTTTTTTTTAATAGGGGAAAAACCTGCATTGTTAAGTTATGGTTTAAATCTGGATACAGATGAAGATAGTTTGGTGACTTAAAAAGATGGTGCTGCGTTACACCTGTACTTGAGCAGGGATATTTTACTTCATCCGATATTCCAACCTGGCAACCCCGCAGACCACCTATCTGGTGTTGCAGCACTCTCTGCAGCATTGATTCACAGGTCGAAAGCAGAGCTTCAGGAAGTTTTAACCCTGTAGCCACGTCGACGTGGTCATCCTGAGTGGAAAAGAGGATGAGGAAATGACCCTGTCCGGCGGTCAAACGACGCGCAACGATGCCGACTAATAATGACGCACAGCGAAGTGCGCTTTCCTGTGTGCGCTTAATCATAAACGCCTGCCCCAATAGCATCGATTGGGGGCGGGGCCTCTGGTGCTCTGCCGTTCAGCACCACGGACAGCGACTGCGGGAGCGAGAGAGAGTGAGTGAGTGAGTGAGAGAGAGAGAGAGAGAGAGATGCTCCTGTACCATCTGGTTTCCATCTGAGCTCTCACACTCTCGCGCTCCTCATCGTCTTGCGCGCAAAGTTGAGCAGTTTTGCTCGTGCAGGGACGGAAAGAAGCCACGCACGTCTCTTTGCGGTGCCTCTTCCTCATCCTCATCCTCAGCCAAAAGCAACTCGGGACGCATCTTAGTTTAAATCGTCGGTAGGGTGATGCAGTTCGTCCCGCATAAGTAACATGAAGTTTCTCGGTTGCGTGTAGCTGCGCTTTAGCGCGTATGAGACCTCTCCGCTGTGTATATGCGCGTGCGTGTGTGTATGTGTGTGCGTGCATGTGTGCGTGTGTGTCCTTTCATTTTTTTTTGTTTGTTGTTTTCCCCCCGCCCCCCCCACCCGACTTCTTCGACATTTCAGCTCTTAAAATGATGTGTGACTTTTTGAATTGCACGCAAATGCTTTAAAAGGCAGAGCAAGGCAGAGAGCTCGGCAGAGAGTCTCTCAGTTCTGTAAAGGAGGGGAGGGTTTGTTGTGCTCTTGTTCCACCAGCAGCCTTCTCTCTCTCTGCCGCTTTAATCGTCTCTGCGGTAGAATTCTGAGCGCACAGATTAAAGAAAAAAAGGAAAAAAGAAAGAAAGAAAAAGAACAGCTTGATCCTATTGAAGAAGAAAGAACAGAACGACAGCAACAGCAGCAGCAACAACAAGGGGAAGAAGACGCAGAAAGCATGAAGAAGTTCAGGAAGGTGCTGGACGGTCTGACCACGTCGTCTCCGGTCAGTGCTGGAGGCTCTCCATCGTGCGGCAGCGCTGCTGGAACTCCCACTGCAGCAGCGACTCCGCGCGAGCTGGACATCCAGGAGACCCTGATGGCGGAGCACTTCCACATCTGTAAGGTGGGTAGGTGGGTTTGTACCTGGCACACCTCTCTGAACAACTTCAGCTTCAAACGCAACTTCGAGAAATACATTTATACAAACATAATTCCGCATACATACATACACCATACACCATCAGGGCTGAATATGGGTGGCGCACTGGGGTGACACTTATAATTAGTACAGTATCATGTCAAAGTCAGCCACTGGGGATGAGGGCAACAGTGCTTCACACACAACCAACCCGACAACACATGCAGTTTAGAGATATAGACTTATTTATCACTTCAAAAGACTTTGGGTCAGACTCTTGGCTGGCACCGGGTGTATGGGAGAGGGGGCGTGGTCACAGAATGACATTGTTAATCAGGAGGCGTGGTCATGTCGGGGAGATTGATCTTATTATCCCTTATGGAAAAAAAACACACACACACACAAAAGTTTAGTAGATTAGAATCTGGATGTTGATTATTAAGTGTGGAGTATAAACAGATTTCAGGATATCCCATACAGAATATAAATGCGTGTGTGTGTGTGTGTGTGTGTGTGTGTGTGTGTATGAGAGAGATTGTGTGCTCCATGCAAGCACTAACAAACTCTTGCGCAAAGTTTACTGGGACATCTACAGTATCTCAGCACCCTCGGTGCTGAATGAACTCACACACACACACACACACCTCACACATGCTCACGAGCGCGCGGTTCCCAAACCCCTTATTCTTCATTAACAGTTAAAGTGCCCTGTTTGACAAAATCTCATCATATCTTCCTGCTGCGCGGTGATTCATTGGATTTAAAGCCGCCTTGCTGGTATTTTATTTCCAGATTACCGACTGCAGTGCTGCGTTTCTTTTCTTTTTTTTTTTTTTTTGCTTTTCATCAGACAGATTTACAGGCTTTTATCTGCGGCCTCACACGCCTTCAGTCCAAAAGAAAAAGAAAAAAAGAAAGAAAGAAAAACACCGACACCGCCTCCCGCTCGGTGCCAAACCGCAATATGGCACATAAGCAGGGATGTTTACTGTACTATATATAGCTGGAGTATTATTCTGACATTGGCCACTAGTCCGGAGTGTGTTGTGCCCTTTTTTTTTTTTTTTTTTTTTTGTACACAATGATCTAGCCATTTCGGGATTCGACCCAATCCGCGCGCGCGCGCGCGCGCACACACACACACACACACACACACAGAGTGATGTACAGTACTACAGTATGTGCACTACTGTTGAATATGTTTAAAACGTAACCTAAAGCTTTCTTCCTGTACTAAAATCAGAACAGCTGTCTCTAGACTGGTGTCTTTCTCTATTCTTAGCATTCATTGCGGCTGGATTTTTTAATCCGGGGTTGCCAGATTGGGTGATCTCCTGTTGGCTGTACTATTTTTAACCCATTGGACTGGTGGACTGGATTGTTGGATTTGGATTGTTTACAGAAGCTGAACTGGTTTCCATTCACTTCCAGTCCAATCCTATTTGAAGATATTTTGCATTGGCAGAGTATTTCCTTGTCATGGACTTTTTACACCTTCTTGTTGCGTTTTAGTACCAAGAATGGGAATAATAGTAGGACACGAATAAGACAGTGCTGGTTATTTTTTAGGCCGAATATAGAAAACGCTGGAAGGTTCAAGTCTGGCCAGTAAAATACAGTAAAAGTGCAGAGTCTTTGTTTATTGGAATCTTTTCTATCCGTTCCATCTGCATACCCATGTAGAAATATGCTTAGCATTTGCTTTAACATCTTTATTGGTCTATGTGCACTTTCTTTTTATCATTCAAAGCATTTATTGGATTCAGTGTTTTATTTATGCAGCAGCTGCGCAGTTGCTTTAAACTATATCTAATCCCTTCATTACGTTAGTGTATAGTAATACAGAGTATTATTGTGCATTACATATTAACATTAAGGTATTAAAAGATTTTAAAAAATAAATAAATATAGGTCATACATTTTCATCATGCTCCCTCAGGAGTTCCGTAAACTGGAATGTGGAGTAGGAACATGTCAGCACTCGACGGAGACCCAGGTCTCTGAGGCACAGCGAAATGTGATGAATCGAAAAACCTGCCTTTGCATGAGTGGGGTTATTTTCAGTGCCATTGTTACAAGACTTATTCCCACTGTGGGCTGAGCTGTAGCTGACCTCTCATTTCTCTCCATGGTGTGTGAAATTCGAATCGGAGGACTCCGCGGAATTCTGCACACTGAATTCTGCATGTGACAACCTTGAGTTTGCACTATTGGAAGGTAGATCACTGGGGGATACGGACTTTCTAGTAACCTCGACCACACCAAACACACCTGAGTACAAAGGTTTAATTGGGGTTTGTGAGATTGATGCTGAAAATGTCTGGTCTAAGATTGTAATATCACCCACACCACCATCTCACTATTCTTTCTCTATCTATCTATCTATCTATCTATCTATCTATCTATCTATCTATCTATCTATCTATCCATCCATCCATCCATCCATCCATCCATCCATCCAAAAAATAACTGTTAGAAATTGTTTGTAGTGAAGTTCTATATGTAAAACTCTACTAATAAATCTTATCATGTAAAAACAGAACAATGGGGAAAATGGTAATGATGATGGCCAGCACTGGAACAGGTGAGGTCCTAAAGTGCTGCCATCTAATATAAGCCACTCAGATCATCTCAATCTTAATAAAGTGTCTGAATTGTTCCTTTGTGCATAATAATTAACCACATAAAATCATCTCTGTATTACTTTCTTAGTGTCTCTATAAAGCAGGCCACAGTGGCGTGATTAGAACTATGGCCTTGCACCTCTAGGGTTGAAAGGTTCTACTTTTGTTTGCGTGGATCTTACTTGTTTTTCCCTGTGCTTGGTGGGTTTCCTCTGGGTACTCTGGTTTCCGCTCACAGTCCGAAGACCTGCCGAGTAGGATAATTGGCATTTCTAAATTCCCTGTAGTGTGTGAGTATGTGCTTGTGTGCCCTTTGGTGGATTAGCACATCCAGGGTGTACCCCACCTCGTGCTCGGAGTCTCCTAGGACATACTCCAGGCTTCCTGCGACCCTGAACAGGATAAGTGATATATGGAGTGAATGAGAGAGTTTCTCTGTAGTTACAAATACATTTTAGCTTAATACATGTTGTTTAAAATGTCTGTGATATTTTATTAATGCCTAAAATGAACTTATGAAGTTATGTAGTGTTCATTAAAATTGTATGTATTGTACAGGAGAGATACACTTCTTATAGAGTTGATTCGAGGTGATGCCTCATTCCTCTACACAAATATTGATTCCTGTCTACGGCTTTCATAAAGAATTCTCGGCTGACTACCGAGTGATGGTGGATTTTCCTCTCCATGTCAATTTGCTACTAGCAGTTGCTCATTCTGAGCACATACTGTAGTTGAGGAACATTTTCCTTCCGGGCTCACAGCAGGGTGGAATAAGCAATATGTAGAGTATGAGATGAAGTGACCTTAACAAATCAGGAGGACTTAAGAGAACATCAGAAAGGAAATGAACCATCTTTAATACCAGGAGGACAAGGAAAGAGAAATGATAGAGCAGAATGTATTGAACACCCTGACCAGGAGAGATACAGCTGCTATACAGGCTCACATGTTATAATCACATGCTGTAATATCATGATTGAAGTTTTCTGTAGATAAGTCTATTATGCACTATTGTTATCATCTCGGCATGTGTGTGTGTGTGTGTGTGTGTGTAGAGCAAACATGTGATATCCGATGGGAGAGATTTTATCTTGCATGAGATATTTTATTAAGGAGAAACTAACAGCATGACTCAGCCTAAACTTAAAGCATTTTTTTTATCAGTTTCATCAAAAATAAGTGACATTTTCTAATTTATACATGACATACATATTCGCAATAACATATTTTATCGTGCAGTCTTTGATAAAAACCCACTGGGGCATCCCATTGACGCTCGATTGGATTGGGATCTGGGGAGTTTGGCGGCCTTGGGCTCCTTACCTGCTGAGTCCTATGCGTGGCAGGCTGCGATGCACCGAGTGTTTTGATGCCTTTCTATAGATGGAAGACTTTATTAATCCCAAAGGATTATGTCCAGCATTGCCTTTGTTCTGTGATTTGTGTTGCATTGGCTTTTCTGTGGGATTGGACCTGTGAGCTGGCCGTTGTCACTAGTTTGCTGGTGAATGGTTGTCAGTGTTACCTGGTGGTGATGTTGATGTTATGGCTGGTTGGTGTAGTATGAAGTATTGTCAGCAGAGTCAGCGGACCTTTTTTTTTTAGAAAATAAAAATGTAATCTCCATATCTGTTGTTTTTTAAATCTCCACGATGCATCAACAGACATGCCTAATATTAATTAATAAGTCACATTGTTTAAAAGGAAAGGATGGACTGACTTTCTCATATTGTCCCAGAGGGACAATGGAGGCCATCAGTGGTTATGATCGCATCTCTTAAGGAGGGGCTCTGACAAGCAGTCCTGTCATGAGCTGTCATGTTTCATAAGCTCCAGAATATGGAGACATCTCTCTCTGCCTTTTGTCCTCCACTCATCCACTATAGCTGATTAATAAGTGTTTCTTTCAACAAACTGTTTTTTAAATGAGGAACGAAACAATGCTGAGTCTCATTTTCAGCCTCATTTAGTTCAACAGCGAAAAATGTATTTACCAGAGCTCTGCAAACATTTCTGTCCATAATTTAGTGCAGATGTAACTGAAGGCAGTGTGTTACTGTGTGTATAAGGTCACATTCTTGGGCCTTTTATCTACTGACAATGCATATATAATTAATCAGTTTTCCCCTCTACCATGGTCTTTATAAAAAAAAAAAATCTCTTAAGCTTTGAGGGAGATATCATTAAATTCATCTTGATTTGTACAACATTGTTTTACCTTTTGAAAGAAAATGAGTTCCTTTGGGCCGAAGTCAGAACTGTTGGTTTCCTTCAAAGTGTCAAATGTTATATAAAATAATAATGGACGTAATATTAGTCTGTGCAGCTCTTCTATTGGTCCTGTCCTTAAGTTTGACGTGCTACACTAATGAATACACAAGTAAACTGTTTAATCATGTGCTCTAAACTCTCCAATGGTTTACCCTTTTCTTATTTTTTTCTATTATTGTTTTTTTTTATTTATTATTGTACAAGCTTTTCCTACATTCTCTATAGTCTGTTCTCAGCTTGGCACAGAGGCACACAGAACAACAAATCTGTTGAATGACTAATAAAATGACTGAACACTGTGGCACACATAAGAGCCAGCCCTTATTTTCAACACCTTAGGTTGTATTTATTTCCAACTGGGAATTGAAGCTCTCAGTGAGACTTTAATGTATTGTCTCCATGGGTTTTTTTTTAATTACGGTCAATCCATAGTAATGTGAATACGTTTTTTTTTTTTTTTTTTTGCCACGTATGCCAGGGTGTCTTAGTCATCTAAGGTCTGAGGTTTAATTGTAAGATGTTTTTCCATGTCCATGTTGCTTTTTTTCTTTCTTTTTTTTCCTACATCTTAAAAACATTTGTCCATACATGTGTGTGTGTGTGTGTGTGTGTGTGTGTGTGTCTGCTGTTAGAAGGAGTGGGTATTTGTCTATGTTGTTTCTCTTGTTTTTGCAACTTGTTGGACAACATTTCAGCATCCAATGATCCATTCAGAATTACTTTCAATGTTGTCTTCACTTCCAGTCTGCTAGCTAGGAAATGGACAAATGCCTCCTAGCAATATTTTGAGATGTCAGTATTATAAATTGGGCACCATGCTGGTGTAAAACCGTAGCACTGCTGCCTCACCGCTCTAGGGAATGGAATTCGATCCTGATCTTGAGTTTGTGTCTCACACAAAAAAAAAAAAAAAATGAATAAAAACATCTTCACGTGCAACTTATGTGCAGCACTTTCTATATGTGGAACATTAACATTCTGGCACAAACATACGCTGTAGGGCAATGTATCAAATATTCATGCTAATGTTCTTTTTAACACAAGCTAACCCGTACCACTGCGCTGTTTGAATACTATTAATATTTATCAAGCCTTCCCTAGTTCATGTAGTGTATAGTTTGCACTTTTTTTTTTTTATGAGAAATGATTAAACTTTTAAGTCTTGCGAGTCATGTGGTGGAGTTTATTTTGTAAAAAGACTTTGTTTCAGGTTTGTGTTCCAACGAACATATTTTGTGTTAGTTTCTGTTTGACATGAAGTTGTTCCTTTCTAATGAGCCAATTATCAGTTCCTGAGTCCCAGGTGCATGGCGATGACCTTGCTGATGTACCAACAGACTCTTCACTATGCACATGGTTGAACATGTAATTATGGATTCATATGCATGTAATTTATATTTTAATTTATGCAGTCAATTGGCGATGGTTCATAAGGTGCCAGATGAATCAAGCTCACAATTACAAAACTCCATTCATATATGTGTGTTTATGGTTTATATAAAAAAAATTTTTTTATGTAGCAATTGTTTGAATTAAGCAGAATAATTATGTTCTGATGACCAAAAGGTTTTCAGATTAATATACAGACTTCTATATTGGCCAGATGTTTAACTAATAATAAATGTTCCTAACCCCTTTGTGAACTTGTGATGTGGGTCATTGTAATATGGAACACCTTTTAAAGTGGGCTGGTGGCTAGTGGGTGGCTCCAGTGAGGCAATGGCATACTTACTGACCCACTAAAATCCCTTCATCAGTGACAGGTCTTCAATGGAGTTTAATGACTTATTGTATTGAGTTTTATCAGACTAGATATAAACTGGATTACTTATTCCGATAACAAATTCAATTGTAAGCAGAGCATTTATTATTTAATTGAATTTAGATTGGGTGACGATTTGTAATTTACTGAATGTAGACAGGAACTGCATAATTATGATCGTCCCTGCAGGTGAGATCATATCTGTTACTGGTGGTTTGTTTTATTAAACCTAATTATTCCAGTATAACTGCTGGAATGAGGTGATGGAGGAATGGAAGTCTGAACTCATAGATGGAACTTTCATGGTTTTGATCTACCTATCTTACCATGCTATAAGCTGATAACAGTCTGGATTCAATAGATATACTGTATATTAATTAAGAGATATTGAAGATACTACTGTAGCTAATTGGAGATGAGTTAAAATAATAATAATAATAATAATTCAGTTACATACTGTATTGGAATGCTTTTGTGTGGCAATTCATGTATCAGAATCAGACTCCAGGGCTGTAGCTATCGAATATTTTAGTAATCGAGTATTCTACCAAAAATTTAATCGAGTAATCGGGTATAATGTACTTTTGCTTAATTAAACAGCAATGTAAAATATATAAGAGAAACAAAGATTTTTTTTAATGTATACAGAATTTTATCAAAAATAAACATTGTCATTATTCACAATACAAGGAATAGCTTAAAGTTGCCTGAGATGAATTAAGTGCATTACAGTGCCATACTTCTTCATCTTCTGTACCGCTTTTTCCTTGATCAGGGTCGCGGGGAGCCTGGAGCCTATCCCAGGAGACTTTCGGGCACTAGGCAGGGTACACCCTGGACAGGGTGCCAATCCATACAGTGCCATACTGTACATTCTTATTTTAAAGCCTTTTCTCAGATGCAAAATCTAAAAAAAAATATTTCAAATGAAGTATCAAAAAAAAACTAAGGCACACATTAAAATAAATAATTATACAAAAACACTAAGTTGTGCAACTAAACTCTTAGAACTAAAAGTTTCAAAATCTACAGCTCAGGCATAACATAAGCCTTTACTCACACTTTCTGTCATTTTCTCTTGCTGGTTTCTGTATCTCTTGCTTTGCTGATATTTTTATTGCTCCCTTCCATTTTACAGCCCGCAACAGAACGCTCCATCAAATCAGTATACACCTAACTGTTTGCATCTTCTTACGTTGTGGGTGACGTAAGCGCCTTTTCTTTGTCGGTGTTTACTGGTGGCTTGCATCCGGAAGCGCGCTGTGTCATGCCAAACAAATAATTGCGCAAAATCATAACGCAAGCTTTTAAAGTTAATTAAAAGAAGCTTCGAGGCAGAAGATTTTGCCTCGATCAATTTTTTTAATCGACTTACTCGAGGAATCGTTTCAGCCCTACTCCAGAATGAATTTATATGAACTGCATGTTTGTGTTTGAGCTGGTAAGATGGGGCTGTCCCTCTATAATCCTACAGGTGGTGCACTCTAAACTATTCACACATTAGCAGGCAGCACAGCATCCTATGTGGTAGGAGCAAAGTATTTCTAAAGCTTGATTAGAATAGTAACAAAATCTTTTTAACAAAATGTTAATATTGAATCGAGATATTCATAAAATCATTCAATAATAAACAAATTGAATCAACAACAAGGTATTGTGATAATACTGTATTGTGCTTCCCCTGGTGATTCCCATCCCTTTATCTGGAATATTATGATTTGCAAATGTTAGCTTTGTCCCCAGTAGTTAACGTGTGTGTATTTGCTAATTTTAACAAAACACTCTTTTTATACTTATGGCTTTAAGATGACCAAAGTAGGAAGTAACAGTATAGTACTGTATGTACACATGGAACCATTAAAAGAAATCAATATAAGAGCTTTACTGTAAGTAATGCCAAAGTGTACATCACCTTTTTATTAACAGACATATGTTGTTTGAATTGTGCATGTTGCTAGAGTAACTCTTCCTGTTGTGGGTGAACATCAGCTGAGACAAAGGGAATTTTCAAAGAGAAGTTAAAAGCTGGATTTAACGATGGCGCAAACGTACCGCTTGTAATTGAGACTATGTTAAGAAGTATATTTGTATAGAGGAGAACTTACTGTACCTACCTATCCATCTATTTATCTATTTATCTTCATGCAATCAATCTGTGCAATGTGATGTGGCTGAGCACACATGCTTGCCTTGATGCCTATAGACTTTAATGCATCCGTCATTTTGTGCACATTGTGATACAGCGATCTCCGCCGATGACTGCAGCGGTAGCACTTCATAGCACCACTAAAGATGGTGAAGATGTTAACAGGGCTGAAGAGAACATGCTGTACACCGAGAGAAAGATCCCATTGCTATTCTAATGACTATACAGGACATAGAACAGGTAGTGTTTTGTTTATGATAAAGAAGCTATAGCAGGGCATGAACGTGGTGTGAGTGTGAGTGAGTGTGTGTGTGTTTGAGAGAGGGAGAGATAGAGAGAGCATTGGTTGTGCAATCTATTTTTAGATCTCTGGGACTAGACTCACCCTCCCTTCGAATCCTGGAAACCGAGTGAATGAGAATAAGATACAAGCGGTCCTTTGTGTCTGAGGTTGATTAAGAAAATGTTTTCATAGTTGTGTGTGTGTATCAGATTGAAGTGACTTGAAATGCAATGAGAAAGACCGAGAGAGGTTTTGTCCGTTTTAATCCCCGATGTACTTGAAAACAGTACACACGCTTGCACATACTGAAAAAAACAAACAAAGTGCAAGACAGACAAAAAAAAAACAAAAAAAAAGAAAACATTTCACTGTGTGAAATATGTATGAGAGCTTTGGAGATTGGGGCCATTGGATGTATTTTTCATCTTCTCTGCACCCTATGTATATTTAATGACAAGTGACTCGGGCGCGAGCCGGCATGGGGCCTGTTAGAGGGGTCGGCTTCTCCTCCGTAGGTGTGTGGAGATCCCGGTGCCTCTGCATCTTCTTCCTGCCTTAGGCACTCACACCCTGCTGGGGCAGACAGGAGGTCAGCACCCCCCGAGTGTCAAACGCTCCGGTCCGGCCTCTGATTAAAAGAGCTCACAACACCCACTCTTACTGGAGCAGCAGGAGAGGTGTGTGTGAGCATGTGTGCATGTTCGTGTGTTCAGCTCATTAAGTGCGTGATGATGAACTGCCCTGCCAATCAAGTCCAAGATCAAGGTGAAAGGCACACACAGTGATGCCTCAATCCTGTTGCGATATGGATCCTTTAAAGATTTTGACGCACACAAAATGTCCATTTATATATATTTTAATCGAACTGGGAGATATTTGAAATTTGTTCAACACTGGCAATCACGCAGACATTTCTATATGGATGTGTGAGTGAATTTACAAAGTGGATTTACAGCAGTCATGATCAGAAGTTTACCTACACTAATGAATTATGAATGTGTACTGTATGTCATTACTGGGTTCGTATTGACTTGTCTGTTTCTGTGGCATTTAGGATTTTCTGATATGATCACTAACTCTCACTCATCGTCTATACAGCCTTATCCTGTATAATGGGATCAGGGGGGCTGGAGCCTATTCCAGGAGACTTACAGTAGAGCACGAGGTGGACAGGGTGCCAATCCATCGCAGGGCACACACATACACACTCATTCATACACTAAGGGCAATTTGGGAACACCAATTAGCCTAATCTGCATATCTTTGGACTGTGGGAGGAAACCGGAGTACCCGGAGGAAACCCACCAAGCACGGGGAGAACATGCGCAAACTCCATGCACACAGAGACAGGAATCGAACCTGGCCGGTAATCGAACCTGGACCCTGGAGGTGCAATGCAACAGTGCTAACCACTACACCACCGTGCCGCCCCTGATATGATCACTGGGTCAAAATTATACATTCAGCACACTTAATATTTGGTTGCATGTCTCTTAGCAGGATTTACATTTCTCAGATTCTTTTAGTAACCATCAACAAGCTCCTGGCAGAATTCTGATTGAATATTCGACCCTGCTTCTCAGCAGTAGTGGGGTTTAATTAATTCAGTAAGTTGGTTTCCTGGCATGGACTTGAATTTTAAACATGGTCCACAAGAGTCTCTAAAAGTTTAAAACTAGCAAACTTTATCCATTCCACAACCAGCTTTCACTGTTTCACTGATGATTTGAGGTTGTTCAGAAGAATTCTGAGGTGTTCGTCCTTCTTCATTATTCCATTTATTTTGCACATTGCACATTTCACTGGAATCTCCAAAGCATGAAGCAACCAAAACCATGCTTAACAGCTGCGTTGATGTTGGCGCAGGAGCGATATGGTCTTCATGGTGATGTAAAACTCACTTTGCTATAGACAGTGACACTGGTGCTCCACTGGGGTCAGGGGTAGCTCAGTGGTTAAAGCATTGGACTATGGTTCAGAAGATCGCAGGTTCAAACTCTATGACCACCAAGTTGACCCTGTTGGGCGCTTGAGCAAAGCCGTTAACCCGCAACTGCTCAGATGTATAATAAGATAAAAATGTAAGTCGCTCTGGATAAGGGTGTCTGCTTAAATATAATTGTAAGTGCTCCAGCAGCTTCTTGTTCATGGCAGCCCTTGGTGGCTCCTGGGTTGTTCCTGACCATCTGAACCAATTTCCTTTCAGTTGAGTATGACTGTTTAGGATTTCTTCCAGAAAGGAAAAGTAAAAAAAAAAACTTGTGCTTACAGTACAATATGTACAACTGGAATCTGTAGTTGTTTATAAATGGTTTCAAGACTTGGATAAATCTAACATCCTCTTTCTCAGGACTGCACTGAGCTCCTTGGACGTTCACAATGTACTGTGTGCTGGTTAATCCAGTGAGTGCTGTCAAACAAACTCTTTTCATGTTGGCACATAAACTACCAGCTAAAATCAATCATGATGACTTACAAGATGTTGAGATAAAAGATGTTGAGTTAAAAGGCAAATTAAAAGACATTTTGAGACATTCAGTACCACTTGAAATAATTTAATAAGTGCGTGTATGTATATTTTTGACCCTGTACTTACGGTTTTGGCCATGTTTGGTTTTCAGAAAACCCAAAATTAATTTAGACTTGTGGTTGTATGTCTTCTATTAACCATTTCTGTTGTACATTCATTCTGTCCAAGAAAAAATACCAGTTTAATAAACATCACTTAAAGCCCAATATTGTCACAACATCTGTGTTTATGGTGAGTGTTTGTAATCATCTGACTGCAAATATATATCTAGTTCTCATATGAATGTTGTCACATACAACTTCCAGACGTAATAATTAATAACAGGCATGTCAGTATTCCAGGCTAATATTGGCACTTATACTTATACTTTAATACCTATACTTGGTATAAGATTTGAACAAGTGCCAAATGTCACAATCATGACATTGTAATGAACACTGAATGAGAACTCACTTGAACTTTGAGTACATTTATGCTCACACACATCACCTCAGATACCCTGGACCAAGGGCTGTAAA
Source organism: Clariallabes teugelsi (assembly GCA_030014215.1). Classification (NCBI taxonomy): domain Eukaryota; kingdom Metazoa; phylum Chordata; class Actinopteri; order Siluriformes; family Clariidae; genus Clariallabes; species Clariallabes teugelsi. The sequence goes on from JAQMYG010000035.1 coordinate 8,422,565, forward strand.
TGCATTTTGAGCAAAGAAACACAAATTCAATAATGTCATGCTCTCATATCTGAACAAGCATACTCAAATACAGAGAGAGTGAAAAACATAGAGAGAAGGAGAGAAGAAAATACTTGAGTACTTGAGCTATCAGTAATGATCTGTCCCGTTATTATAATAAGCACAGAGAAACAGATAAAGAGGGGTAGTAGGCATGTATGTGTGTGTGTGTGTGTGTGTATGTGTGTGTGTGAGAGAGAGAGAGAGAGTGAGAAAATTCCAAGAAAACAAAACATACCACACCGATACCCTGGAGTGTACCTGTCCTCTGTCAGGGATATGTAGCATACTGTATATATTCATGTCAGAATTCTGACATATATATATATCTCAGGCTAAAGAAATGTCCACACACCTCAGGAAAAGAAAGGTACTGTAGTATGATGTATATTATATTAATATAATATTATTAAAATGACATTATTATCATATATATCAATATGTAATGTATAGCAAGAAATGTAGTATTCGAATATTTATACATGTTTTTCTTTTCCAGAAGTGTGTATACATTTTTTGGCTGACTCTGTGTGTATACATACGTGTGTGTG
>JAQMYG010000035.1:8434678-8449551 GCA_030014215.1 Clariallabes teugelsi
TTTTCTTTTCCAATTACTACACTAACCTAGCAGAAGGCTACTTAATTCACTTGCCATAACTTTGTGCTTGTAGTGCAGCTATTCACCTAAGAGGTGTCAATCAGAAATAGCAAAATGTATAATATATGATATGATGGATTAAACTTTCTGACGGGTTTCTCAGCATAGAAGCTCATAGTCAATTAAATATGAATAAATAAATTTAAAAAACCATGTAAATCTTGTAACTGTCGATTGTGGACTTTGCTATGTTGATTTGTTTAATGTTTGCAGACCTCCATGTACAAGTCATAAAGGTTATAAAGATGTTTGCATGCCTGACTGGTTTGTATTATTTTGAGACTGTACAGTATATGACATTTATTAGTGGCCTCAGTGACATGATTAATTTAACTAACTAGGTTCTGTATCGACCTCAGAGCCACAGATGGCACATGACACAGCTGTGATCATAATTAAGGAAATGATTATTTGATCTTCTTAGAACCATTGAGGCTGAATGACAGGGTCCAGAAACGAACTACACGTTTACCGGGACTACTTCATCTTCATTTGCTTTCGTGCAACGTTTTTTCCTGTTCGACTCACACTGTAGAAAACGCAGACGTCCTCGCTCTGTAGATCTTAGAGGTCTAATGGAAGGATCGGGAAAGTATAATGTGTGTGTGTGTGTGTTTAAGAAAGATACAGTAGGAAATAGAAAAAGAGAGCCTGAGAGAGAGAGAGAGAGAGAATGATTTTCTTTATTCAGAAGAATCTGGGTCAGTCTTGGAGTGTGTGAGTTGTAACTCTCCCTCCTGACCTCTTCCATTTGTGTGACCGACATGTCTGATTTTGCCGCAGCTCATTGATGATAATGAGGGGAATGAGGTGAAGGAGTGAGGAAAGGAAAAGAAAGAAAGAGAAATAGTGCTGTTAGGAAATGATTGCAGTTAAGAGGTGGAGGAAGGGTGAGGGTGTGTGTGTGTCTGAACAATGTGATGGTGGTGGTGGTGGTGGTACTGAGGATCACTGTAGAGGGACAGAAGAGGCTCATGCGCATTCATGCATACACACACACACACACACACACATGGACATATGGATGGATGGATGGATGGATGGATGGAAAGATGGATAAAAGGATAAATGGAGGAAAAGTGAAAACCAATAAAGCCCTAGCAGAGCAGGGATGTCTGTCAGAATTGAACACACACACACACACACACACACACACACACACACACAGGAAGAGAGAGAGAATTCAATTATTTTGTTAATTTACGAGGCCTTTCTTATAGGCAGGACTGAACTGGTTCATCTTCTTCTTTTTGTGTGTGTGTGTGTGTTTGTGTATGTGTGTCACATGGCGACTGTGAGGCTTGAGTGAGAGACAGATGGCAAGATGGTATGATACTCAGACACACACCCCTCTAGGCCATGGTCTCACTTTCAGAATGCCCAGCCTGGACTTGTAGCGTGTGCGTGTGTGTGTGTGTGTTTCATTTCTGAAAATTCTACATTGTTAATAGCTCCATGTAAGCCGCATTATTGCTGCATTATTCATTTTTTTGGAAACTTATTTTTCATAGACTTTAGACTTCCTGCTGACTAAAACTGCCTGCTTTCACCATCGGCGGATTTAATACGTCGGATTTAATACGAACGTTGAGTCACAGATTCTCAGCAGGACAGATTACGTGAAGATAAAGTGGATCTGCCTATTAAACGCTGGTAAACAAACTGATTAATTATTGTCACATAACTGTTATCGAGGAATTATGCTCAAATATTTATCACCATTTTTTCCCCCTTCCTGGCGCTCAAACTACAGAAACTAATTAATATCTTCAAACAGGGAGATAAAAATAAATAAATAAATACATAATAATCATCACGGGATGTGGAAGGGGTTTATACACACAGCGGTTGCTGTTCTCGTCCGAGGAGACGGAGGTTACGCGAGGTTATGATTTATCCGCTAGGGCTCTCGGCGTCTCGGGGAGAAACGCGTGTACCGGTTAGCGGATTGATTTGTGCTCCCAGCTTCGGGCCGCGTAGGCTGGCTAGCTCGGCGCGTGAACGTTTCTGCTGAACGTGGGCGCCGATGTGTTGTGAACTCTTTATTGTAGTGGTGAACTGCAGCTTGATCTCGCAGTGTAGGTAGCGGTGATATAATCCATTTTGATCAAGATTTAACGCTTTTCATCGCTCGCGCTCCCTCTTAGAAGCTTGACATTCGATAGCTAGTGAATGAGTCACATTTCTAAGGCATCGCTGCTATAATCTCCTCATAGTATTACATAAGCCAGAGGGCACCTGTCCACATTAATAACCGAGGTGTGTGCTCGTGGAGACGAGATGTGTGTAGGCTTTTCTTTTTTTTTGGTTTTGAGGACCATATGTTTTTAGGATGATGGAGATATGACCTTTGATGTGACCTTTGTAGATGCGGGGGAAAATGTATTCTGTACATGGTGTTTAACACCAGAAGCACTGCTTGGTGATTCTTCTGCTTAATTCAACTAATCTGTCTAACTCCTTGGTCCAGTGGCGATGTTTTAGATGCTGGTGAATTACAAACTGTGCTGGACTCTGGTCTTCCAAGACCGTCATGATTTTGTTTCTTTCATCTATATAAATTTGTAAGTGGATTATCTCAACACGAGGAGCTAGAATCTGCACATACATACAGTACCGTGCAGTCTGAATGAACAGCTTGACTGCTGGTTACGGTGCTAAAAAAAGGACACTAGGCTCCAAAATCAATATCTCCTGATGGCTAAGAGAGGAAGACCAAGGGAAATAGAGGAAAGGAGGGGTTGCAGTGAGGTAAAAGGGAGGTACTTGGCTCGCCTAACTTGCTGCAGCAATCTGTGTGTGTGTGTGTGTGTGTGTGTGTGTGTAGAAAGGAGAAGAAATAAAAAAGAAACCCGAGAGAGTATAGTAGGCAAGAGTGGAAAAAAGGGGTTGGTTAAGCAAAAAGAATCCAGCGCTAGATTGTGGGAAGTAAAACTACACTAGATTAAAGAGACTAAGCAGAAATCGTATCCAAAGTCATTTCGGTCCCACAGGGAACATACTAAGCACATACACATTCTGTACACATACACACCAGAATGTCCATTCACAGAAAAGATTTGTGTAGCTCCAAGCGAACTACCGGCACGCTGCACAGCTTCGGGTGCTACAGAATGGCGCGATCCACAATGTCTTTGATATTAACTTGGTCTTGTGCCATTAAACATGTCTCCGTGTGTGTGTGTGTGTGTGTGTGTGCGCGCCGAATGGAGTCGGCTGGAAAATGCACAGCTGTTGATGTGTCAGATAGCAAAACATCTGCTTCCTCCACCTGGTGTCGTGGTGCATGGTGCTTAATTCAGCAACATATAGTTGAGAATTCCTAACACGATGCATTTCGAGTGACGGGGAGGCGACTGCCCGTAGACTACAAGGGAATCCTGGGCTCCTCTAAAACTTCACAAAAAAATGTAGTCAAATCCAGATGTGTTAAGTCTTAAAGGTTAACATTTCGTGCTATCATGTGCTCCAGCTCATGGCTCAATCGTTAGCAGTACTGTAACTTTATGTTGAATCTCTATCACGTATATGTTTTTTTTTTCTCATGATTGCATGTACAGTAGAAACTAAAAAATTTTAAACCCTTTGAAGCTCAGAATCTTGGAGGTTTAGCAGGAATATGCTTTGATAGCAGTGAATAAAAGCTAGACATTTGTTGGATAATGTGCATTTATTGCATTGCTCCTGGAAGCTCAGAGAGTGGGCTTGGCCTCGGGCGCCAGGATCCTGTGTGATGATCGGAGGAGCTCCCAAAAAGCCTAGGCGATGATTGACAGTGTTTTTGATATTACATGCCGGCAATGCATCAAAGTTCACTTTCACTTCTTGATGAGTGATGATGTGAGACTCTTTGTGCTGCTCTTTCTGAAATTTACAAATGATAAACCGTTACTACACTGCCTGGCCAAAAAAAAAAAAACAACAACAACACAATCTAAGATTTCATTCTGTCACCTTTGATTACAGTCAGTTGATGTGTGAAAATGATTCCTCATGTTCCACTCTTTCACAATTTGAGTCCTGGAGTATACCCATGCCATCAGGGAAGAAAACATTAGTTGATGTGACACCCTGGTCATTCAGAACATTCAGGTCGTCAGCTGACTTCATTTATTGCCACATAACATTGCTGAGTCTAGACCTGACCTACTGCAATAACCCCAGCTCATAACACTGCCTCCAGAGGCTTGTACAGTGGACGCTATGGATGATGGATGCGTCACATTTCCTGCTTCACTTTTCCTGCTTACCCTGATGCGCAGATCATTGTGGTATAGAGTCAGTCTGGACTCATCAGACCACATGACCTTTTTCCATTGCTCCAAAGTCCGATCTTTATGCTTCCTAGTGAATTCAAGCCTAGTCTCACTAACAGTCATTTTCTGATGGCCACACAATTGTTTAGTCCAAATCATGTAAGATTTCATCACGTCTCATCATGTCTGCGTGTGTGTTTGTATGTGTGTATGGAAATGCTCAATGATAATGTATTGAAGGGGTCTTAACACATTTCCAGTCATTTCAAATGTCCTTAGTTGTTTTCTTTGCTTGATGCAGCCCAACAGTTTGACCTATCTAAAATGGAGACTTTTTTGGTCAGGCAGTGTATTTGTACATTCTGTAAAAAAAAAAAAAAAATGTAACCAGAGATCATTGGGTACTGCTGTTCATTTCGATTTTGTAAAGGTTGTTTATAAATCTTGCTAGTTGCCTGTGTGAGATGGCACATGCTGTCAACGTTATCGATAAAAAAACAATGGAGTGAAGAGACAATTTTATGATTCTTTTGTAATGCATTTTGTTAAAAATCATAACCGAGAATCTGTAACACTGGCACGATCGTACCATGGCGCACAGTGTATCAGCTCTCACAGTGAGATGTAAAAAGCATCAATACATGAGTAAGGAATGTTTAAGACCTGATATCTCATAAATGCTGATTGAGAGGATGTTAATATACAATATTAGTGTAACATCACTTGAGAATTTGTATGTCTTTAACAATGATCAGGTTGTTAGAAAAGGTTTCATGAAGATGTTACGTTACTGTTACGTACAGTAAACTCTCAGTTACTGACATACAGTATTGTGCTTCCAACGAATTCATGTCTGTCTTATGATGAAAGGTCAAGTAAAGTATCTCTGAATGTTTTAATACCCAGATGTGCTGTGTTTGTGTATACACAGACACACACATATGCCCATAAAAAAAAACAAGAACAACAAGAACAACAAAAACAATACCCACGATACCCTACAGGGAAAGGATGAATAATAAATAAATGAATAAGTACTTTTTTGCAAACACAACGACACAGATGATTATCTGGTATTCTCTTTGTGGTTTAAATCTCTAAAGACTAATTTCATATGAGATTAATTTCACGATTGGAGATGGAGGCGTGATTGCGTTAGCAGCAGGTGCCAAATGTCATTCATTGTTATAAGGAAATTGAAACGATTTATGAGAGAGGGTCCGTCATTGATGCATATTAATCTGCTCTTTGTTGTCCGTATTAGCATGCAGATGAGATGCTGAAGGAAAATGAATATTTAGCGTGTAATACTGAGTGCAGAGTGGAAGCCGAAAGTATGATCAGAGAGCTGGGTGTGTGTGCGGGTGTGTGTGCGGGTGTGTGTGTGTGCGGGTGTGTGTGTGTGTGTGGGTGGGTATGGGTGTGTGGGTGTTTGTTGTTCGGGAGATTTATGATGGAGAGAGAGTGAGAGAGAGCTAGTCAGAAATAAAGAAAAGATGCATATTCATATTCTTTTCATGCCTGGTTTACGAATCAGCAGAATGAAGCGTGTGAATGTCACTGCTGCTTTTCTCTTCTCCTCATCCATCACTCTGCATTCTTCCTGGCAGTAATTACATAAAACTTAGCTATGCGCATATCTGTGTCTCTACACGTCTATGCCTTTCTCTCTCTCTTATCTTAGGATAACTTCTTATCTGTCACAAGGTTGAAATTTGTGCCGCGGTTGTGGTGCGTCAGCGTGGGCGACACATCTGTGTACAGTATACAGATGTGCATCGGATCCCCGCTTTCTCTTCTTCTCCCCTCTGTTTAGTTTCTTCTTTTTTATATATGTGTTTCTGTCATTGGTCTGTGGACATAGGGTATACAGTACTGTGCAAAAGTCTCGAGCCAGCCCTCATTCCTTCAGATTTGGCTTTTTTAAAATTATGTATAGGTATTTATTTATTTATTTATTTTACAATGAGCCAGACTTTCCTGTATTTTTAAAGTAGTCTTGAAGAATAGTTCTTCAGGCTTCCTCTCATTTTCAATCGAGTCACGACATGAGCAGTTTCAGAGAAATGTTTTTTTTTTATTATTTGTTAAGCCACACAGTGACCTATGAAATATTTAGGCTTTAAAAAACTTCTAGTTTTTTATTAACATGAACTAGTGAGAAACAGGAGCAGATGATGATAGATGATCAGGCTGGTGATTAGTGTACAGTACGGTGATGCTGAATGCTGAGTGGTTGGAACAGACGAGAGGGGAAACGAGGTTGCTGCTGAGCTTGTTACATAGACAAATGATTTTTTAAACTGTATCTTTACCCACTTTGCAGTTCTCATTTGTTCTCATTTCTTCAATTTAATCCACATCATTTAATTTATTATGAAGAGATCAGGGGTGGCTCAAGCACAGATACTTTTGCACTGCCATATCTATGCTTTCATCCTAGATGATAAATAAAAATAAATCACTGCACTGCACATCCATCAAGGTGAATAGTGTAATTAGTGCGTAGTGTGAACGAGGATCACTGAAAAGCTTTTGAATCCCACAGCAAGGTGGGACGGATGGCACACCCTACTGTATGTTGCAGACACTGGCCAATCAGGAATCACATGCATGTGGAAAAGGGTGGATAGTGCTTTCCTCTGAGTGTGTCATGTTTCCTCTGAGGGTGTTTGTTGGATCGGTGTCTCTCGGAGAAAGCATGTGTTAGTCTTTGCTCTCGCTGTTTCCAAGCTGATGTATGATAGGGGAGAGCTGGATGGTGGGAGTTGAACTGGAAAGACTAAACTGACAGAGAGGGGACACATTCACCTTCATCTTCTCCTTTTCCTTCTTGTTATTTCTTGTCTTGTAATCTTTTCCGCAAGTCCATATTAATGACATGATGAACAGCATGGTTTCGATTAAGGCCAAACCTAAAACTCCGCCTCCCAGAAAGTTGTTTCTTGCTGCAGCCAAGAAAGGCTTGAGGGGTTAGTAATTGATTTGGGACCAGGCAGAGCAAATTGCTCATTTTGGAAAAAAAAAAAAAAGAAATAAAAAAAATCTTCAGATTGACTAAGAGACAGACAGCGAGTGAAAGAAAGAGAGAGAGAGAGGGTGCAAATCGAAAGGGAGGAGTAGAATAGAAGTGTGAAAATCTCAATTATGCTCACAGCTTCGTACTGCAGATCTTGACCACACACACACACACACACACACACACACACACACAGGAGCACGTGCAAGGACACACACAGGCACATACTTTATGAGCCCAAACTTACAAAAACTGTATTTCTGCCAACAGAGTAATTAACCGATTCTCCATACCCCTTAGCAATTTCCATCCTAACCATTCCAACTGCCTGGACAGAGATTTGGCCTGATCCTGCATCCTTCCCCCCTCCACTCCTCTTTCATTATGACTCACATTCCTTTCTGTGGCACGGGTAATGATAGCATCCTATTCCGGGTAATTACAGCCCGTCACCTCACTGTCCCGCCACCAGCTGGAGACTGACAGGATAACACTGAACCCAAAATGTTCACCTCCTGGGAAGCATGGTTGCGCGCGGGGGTGGCTGCATGAAGACTGGGGAAAGGAAGTGAGCGCGGCATTGCCGAACAGCAGGACGACATCGTTCTTTATCTGGGACACACAGGTGTGTGCTCAGCCGGGGATTAGAGTGAAGGGATTAGGATGACTGCCGCTTGAGGAGCACTGTAACAAAATAGAGATAGAGACATAGAGTGACAGGAGGTTTGGGTTGGTTATGATGTTCCCTGTTACCATGTGACATTCCTCATATCGTTCCGTCTTTATTATATTCACAAGGCGAAAATAGTTTTTAAATCTTGCCAATACTATTCAGCTAAAAGTTGAGGAGAAAAAAAAGAACAAGGAGGGTCTAGGGGTAGCTCAGTGGTTAAGGCATTGGGTTACAGTTCAGGAGGTTCCAGGTTCAAATCCCACAACCACCAAGCTGCCACTGTTGGGCCCTTGAGCAAGACCCTTAACCCTCATCTGCTCTGGATAAGAGCATCTGCTCAATGTTAATGTGTTGGACAGTCTTGTAAATCTGAAAGTTTCTCTTTATGTCTTTACTTATTCTACTTTACAATAGCCACAACTAACTATAACTGTTCCAGGGTTGAATCCCAAATTGCACGAAATGGAAAATTCCCTTGTTTCACAAACGCATTGTTTAGGAGGCATTTGGAATTCAGGCTTGTGTTAGAAGGTAGTACGTTTTGTACCTCATGTTAACCATGAACAAAGCAGTGAGGTGAGCATGAACCTGTCAGTGTGAGGCGGAAACCTATGCTCATTTTAACTAACAGTAATTAAAGGTCAAAACACAGCACAGATGATTCAGAAGCAATTACTAATTAATTTGTTTGAAAGTATTTTTTACGAGATAAAATAACATTATCAAATGTGTTTTCTTGCTGAAAGTTCTACAATCACTGGTTTTGAAAGCAGGTTTTGGCAGGCAGCTTCTCTCCCCTCTTTCCAGTACTCTGTACTCCCACTGAGTCATTTAGTGGTAAAAATCTGATCATATTAAGTGGGAAAATGTATCATATTTCTCTGCCAATAAGTTCCATGTTCTACACCAATAGCAAGCTTTAGTGGATTCACTGATCAGGCCTGGTCTCTCCACTCTCTCTGTCTCTCTCACCATCACAGCTCTCATCATGCCGCCTGTCTAACCCCAAGCATCAGTCCTGCATTTCAGCTCGTCTTCATTAAATGAAGCATGGCCGACAAACACAGATATTTACCCAGCGTGTGACATGCCAAGCCCCACAAACAGCATCCCTGAAGCATGGGTGAGACACACTGAAGGGGGGACAGACGGAAACTGAAAGGGGTTAAAGATAAGCGTGTTACTGATTCTTTAATGATAGTGATATTATTTTTTTATTTCGATGTCCAAAGCAGCTGTCTAGCCAGTACCAGTTTATCCTAAGCAGTACCCAGCCAAGAACCAAACTAGAGCTATAATTTTAACAAAATCTAAATCTAAGCAGTTTTAACTACTTGAAAATGAGAAAAATGCAAAAACAGTTGAAACAGTTGAAACAGAACAAAAAATGTATTGAAGAGATGTAATCACAATCGCATGATAATCACTAGTTTTAGCCCAAATCCACAGATGCGGATGGAAAAATAAAAGCACAGGCCTGAACGAGCCCACGCATAACCACGCGCGAGCAGACAGCACACGTCAGTCATTGTGTGTTATGCAAAACCAGTTTATAAACCCAACGAACAATGGAACGCATCTCAGCCAACTGCCAGCCATCACCGACTGCTGTATGTAAATGATGTCTGGCTCTTTATCGCAATTGTCGGCCTTTCCGTGTGAAGTAAACCATGAAAATGTCAGGCAGCTGAAGGAGCAGGACGGGCCACTCCAGCAGGCGTGCCTCTGCAAGAAACTGGTTCGCAGAAACTGGTTCGGAAACTGCCGCGAGAGATTCTATCAATAACCCTGCTCCCTCGCGCTGTGCATTTAGGCTTTGTAATTTCCCATCAAGACCACCTGCGCTCCGTCCCTCTGCATTGTCTTTTATTATTAGATTCTGACATAAGCCACAGCTCACAGCTCTTCCTCCACCCTTCCTTTTTCTCTGCTTTCTTTTGCTTGTCTGGCAACCTTCCGAGTGTGTACGTATCTGTGTTTGCTGCGTGTATGTACTGTATATGTGTACGTGTCGAGGAGTGGTTGAGGTCATTTATCAGAGTCGGTTTGGCCCTGAACAACAACAGCTGGATCCTCAGGGCTGCAGTGTGAAGCAGTGGGCTAATTACAGAGCAGAATTAAAAGACCAGACGTAGTGTGTCTGGACCAAGGTGATGACGCCGCCCACTGATAGACAAATGCAAGCCAGATCAATACTGCATACTTCTACACTAAAGCATCACAAATTAGTACTTTGTTATGATAAGTGCGACTGAGACTGTTGGCAGGGATCTCTAGTTGTGATGTATGACTTGAGTGCTTGAATGCAAATAACTGCATATTACATCATACAACAGTTACTTCTGACTCTGATTGGATGAAAGGCATTCCACCAGTGGTGATAATGGATGGTAACAGCACTGGGATGTTTAACTATGCATCACTCTGCATCTCAGGTTTTCTATTAACTGTTACATTACATTAACTGTTGGTCGCAGCATGTAGGTGAAAGTACCCATGCTGTACGGTCTGCAGTACTAATCATTAAGAAAAACAAACACTTTGACTCCATAATAATTGGTCCGAAGTCGTACAGAATTGCCTCTGAAGGTTCATGTTGTTTTTCAATCTTTCATTACCGCTAGTTAATGTGAGTGTGAGCCAACATGCTGACAGGTTCATCACTCACCTCACGGCTTTGTCCACCAGGTTTGAAAGTATATAGTTATCATCCAGAGATCGCTGGTTCGGTTCCCGGGTGATGCTGTAACCTCTCGCAGCCGGAGGTCTAGAGAGAGCTGATTGGCCGAGCTCTCTCAGAGGGGAGGGATGAGAGGTACTTAGTGCTCACACATTAATCACGGCTCTACAGTCAATCAGGGGCGTCTGTGAGCTCACGCAAGCAGAAGGGGCTATCCAGCGCTGTCCTCCGAGTGTGTTACGCCGCCCCCAACGGTGCGTGAGCGAGCAGTTCGAAAAGATGCGACTGGCTGGCGTCACATGGTTCAGAGGAAACACGTGATAGTCTTCGGCCCTCCGGACTGAGTAGCCTTAATGTGGGAGCCCCCTAGTGAGCCCCCTAGTGACGGGGAGGAATTGGACACAAGTAAATTAGGGAGAAAATCGGAAAAAAATAACAATAAAAAAAAAGTATATAGTATGTGTTGGTGGTTAAATAAACGAACAAAACATAAACTCTTGATTTTAGAGTAAATAAATGGAGTTCATGGAACTGTTGTATAAAAGCAATATCACACACACAATATCATATGCTCTATTGCTGGATATACTGTAGCATGTGGTACTGTATGTCCAGCAACACAGCACTCCCTCTCATGTGATATTGCTTGAACATCTGAAACATGTACTTTACATATTTCCAAGGTGCATTAAAGAGCCCGAACTTCAGCTATTTTTAAAGCTTTAAAATTCTTACTTTCTATTTATAATTCGAGGTTTTTAATTAGTGTGCGGTTTTATGCAACAATGTGTTTTTCAAAACATCTCATTAACTCTGGGTTAAACCTTGAGTTTTATCAGTTCGACTTAATGATCACATTGTCCTTCATTATGCTTTTAGATGTCAGATTTTCTCCAACATGTGTTCAAGGCTTGTTTGATCTCGCGTTTGAATGAATGAAATTTTAGTTTAAGCAACATGTCTCCAAGCTGAAATTCTATGCTGCATATAAAAAAAACTCTAAAACATCTCCTGAACATTAAGTCCTCCGGTACAAATAGGAAAATGGTGAAAAAAAAAATTAATAGTGTAAATCAATAATAAATCTTGTCAGCTACATTGTAAATAACATGGTAGCTGGGTTGTAAAATACGGTTTGCATTAGGTCTTTTGTCATCACTGTAGAGTAATAGATGTGCCCTGGGTTCCTCTGCTCAATGCAAATATATCAGGCTGGTATGAAAACTATTTGCTTTTTTTTTTTTTTTTTTTTTTAACTGTGCAAATTTCCACTTTTGTCCTTGAGAAATGTAGATAAGAGGTTTAGCTAAGGAATTCAGAAAGCTCAGTTCTTGAATTAGACTCAGCACATTGACCATGTATTGAATAATTTAGGAGAGGAAGAGAGAGAGAGAGAGAGAGAGAGAAGGATCATGATCAGTTAGTCAGTGAGGATTGCCTGTAGGTTACTTCATGTCTTAATAAAATGTTTCATGCTTAGGTTTGATGGTGATGGTCGCGGTGAATGCTTTAATTAAAAGGCATGACTGGCACATCTAAAGCACAATCTCAGAACTCAAGACAGAATCAGACAAAGAGTCAGGTGATGAATACAGGTGATGTATTTAGAGTGAGCAAACATGACATAAAGGCTTGGTCTGTCGGAAGCGTCAACAGTCACAAATGAATGCTTCGTTAAATGTCTGTCTTGGGAACGTGCTTGTAGTGTGGTGATGATTGATTCCAGATGTGTGTAATCAGTAATCTGGTAATTGATGTCCATGGTAGTCATGTTTGTTGTCAGAGGTACGCTCTGGGAAATGGAGTCAGACCCCGAATTCAACGTTGTCATGACAATCCACATGTCTAAGCCTCAACTCTTGTGAGAACCTACCTGAGTATCTCCTTCAAGGTCCACTATGGCAAAATTTTTAATTGACAAATTTTTCACATTTTTCTTTGAATACCGCTTTCTTTTTCTTCATGAACTATACTGATGTTAGATGTTAGATGTTGTCAGTTAAAACCAGGCGGTTACACACAACGATGAATTGTTTAACGATCAGATCTGCTGCATCATTAGCATCAGCGGTGGAGCAGTGAAGTTTCGGTTTTGCCGTTCCAGCACACAGCGGTGGTCTGAAAGTGTTCCAGCACCATTCATGGTTTATGATAATGAAGAGATATGCAGATCACCTGGGGAAAGCTAATGCATGCTAATTCATCCGGGTACAACAATAAACACACACACTCCGAATCACACTCCAAAGTGGAATTAACATAATACAACAGGGGGGAAGTGTTAATCTACATTAATCATCTCGCTTGTGATGACTTCGTTAGCATAGGACCGGAATACCCGACGCTAGCGCTTACTGCAGCACCACAACAAAATGACCTTTGTCGCTGCAGCAACGCAACGCTGATCATCCGGTAATAGAGAATAGTCACACTACAGTATGAGTAGGACAAAATAGTAAAATATTTTTTCAATGTTTTAAAAAAAAAAAAAAGTAATGTAGGGAAATGAGCAAAAACATATTTAAACAGTCACGTCCTGTTTAAATCCATCTTCAAGACTGAACTCGATGTGGAGTGGTCATCTAAATAAAATCAAGGTTGCAAGGTTGTCGAGTTTTGTATGATTTTATTAAAAGTATAGATTGTCTGATAACAAAGAAAGATTCAAGCCACAAAACTCCTTACATTAAACAAAGAAAACCAATCCACGTACTTCCTGTACGTACTGTACTTCCTACTATATATGCTACCTACCAGAACATCATGATTACAAAATAAAACTACCACAAAACAAGCATTTATTAAAAAAAATATGATTTCAAGAAGTCATCTTGGGTCACAGGTGAATACTTTAGCTGCTCTTAATTAGCTTTAGCTCTGCTTTTAAGAAAAGGCTCACAAGATACAGATACAGTAACTGTAACAGCATTCTTAACAATTCAAACCAACTTCATCTAACTAACTAGTCTAGCTTGCAACCTAGATTAGATTTAGCGATAAGCCATAATGCTTTGATTGATTGATATTGATAAGCAATTATATACCAATAAACTGGTAACATGATTATGGGCACCAAAGGCTCGTTTATTCCTGTGGGTACCAAAGGCTAGCCTGTCCGGTCTCATCCTATAGAAAAGCCAATGTAGCACAAATTGCTAAGAGGACGTCAATGAAAGAAAGGTATCAGAACACCCAGTGCATCACATACTGTACGGGCTGTAGCATTCAAAGAGTTCCAAATTCCCCAGATCCCAATCTGACCTGGCATCCATGGAATGCCCTGGACAAGCAAGTCCGATCCACTGAGGCCCCACCCCACAAACCACAGCACCCAAAAGATCCGCAGCTAATGTTCTGGTGCCAGAGACTAGAGCACATCCTTAGAAGTCTTGTTGAGTCATGCCCTGATGGGACAGAGGTGCCCCAGCAGAATAAAGGGAACCTGCACAATATGGGGCTGAATAATCAGTGCTTTCATGATTTGGCTAATCTGTGTATATTACAGTATTACACGTAATAAAAACTGTTCTATCTATAGGATTGAGGAGATTCTGTGCCTTAAAAAGAGGAGCTGCTTGTGTGACTTGAGTGTGTGCCACCAGAGTGGGATGTCACATTGCATAGTGGTGAACATCCCCAAAATAGCTAAGTCGATATTTTTAGTCATATTGCATTACTGGCGATTGGGGATTGGAAATGCTACAGGGAGCAAAAAAATGAATGGAACTTGTCATTGGACGTGTTTGAAAATCACTTTAAGGAATTTTTAACTGATTAATAGCTTCATTTTTTTCCCAGCATGAATTTTTAAAAATCCAAAATTCCTGTCCATGATTGATCAATAGCTACAGGAAAATATGATGTTGGACAGACACTGTAGCTGTGTTCTCTAAGGCGAGAGATGCTCCGCACAAGCTTCTGATTAAATACAGGGTTGGAATTTATTCATGACCAAGGCTTCTGATAAGACTAGCTTGTGGAAACTAGCTCTGTCAATCAATAAAAAAAAAAAAATTAATCATGATTAATCACAATTTTGAAATATTCAGATGGGTATTATAAATGAGCAGTGTTGGAATGAAGAAACCCGGATCCTTTGGATCTGAAAATCATCATGCCTAGAGCCTTAGCCACCTGAACCACCACTCTCACAGTTTATGTTCAATGTATTTTTAAGAAAAATAT
>JAQMYG010000035.1:8491513-8502840 GCA_030014215.1 Clariallabes teugelsi
TGAAATACAGTATATTATTATAATTATGTTTATTTGTGTTCTCTTTTACAGATCAACAAAGACACACCCAGGGCCTGTTGTCCACCTGAGTGACAGCCCAAAAGACGAAGGGAAGGTACTGGAGATATGTTCTCCCTTCTAATGTTTAACTTGTTGTAATCTATGCGTCACAATCGGGTAAAAAAAATCGGATTTGAGTCTCTTCAGGCTGGTAATGTGAACATAGCCAAAAGTTTAGAAATGAGCACGGGTTAATGGCTAATTGCATGGTTAAGCTGATGTTGAGCAATTCAGTTTAAGCATGCAATTAAACTTTTGGCTATGTTCACATTACCAGCCTGAAGAGACTCAAATCCGATTTTTTACCCGAATGTGACGTAGGATTTCATAGCAGTGCTAACAATACGTGCTGAACCAGCTAAAGCAAGTCGTCTGTCTTTCTTCCTTCTTCTGGACCTCAACAAATCTAACTGCTGTCCTCCAGAGCAAAACTCTAAGAATGTTTTCTGCTAAAATCGCATCTATTGTTTGAAATCAGGCAAGGATAGCTCAGTGGTCAAGGCATTAGACTAAGGTTTGGCAGTCCCAAGTTCAAATCCCACAACCATCAAGTTGTCCCTGTTGGGCCCTTGAGCAAGGCCTTAGCCCTCAACTGCTCAGACATACAGTATAATGAGATAAGAATGTATGTCACTCTGGATAGGGGCATCTGCCAAATGCTGTAAAATGAAATGAATGAGTGGTACTGTACAGTGCCTTGCAGAAATGTGCCTTTCCACATTTTGCCATGTTACAACCACAAATATAAATGTATTTTATTGGGATTTTATGTGATAGACAAAGACAAAGTGGCACTTAATTGTAAAGTGGATGGAAAATGATAAATGGTTTTAATTTTTTTTTTTTTTTTTTACAAACAAATATCTGAAAAGTGTGGTGTTCATTTGTACCTCCAACCCCCCCTAACCCAGACTCAATACTTTGTAGAACCACCTTTCATTGTCCTGTTCAGACTCTCACAGGTTTTCTTCTACGATTGCCCTGTATTCGACTCCATCTACTGTATCTTCCCATCAAATCTAACCAGCTTCCCTGTCTCTGCTGAAAAAAAAAACATCCCCACAACATGATGCTGCCACCACCATGCACAGTGTTAGTTTTCAGCCACACATAGTGTTTTGCATTTAGGCTTCACAGAACAGCTGTATTTATACTGGGATTAAATTACACACAAGTGAACTCTATTTACTACAGTAATTAGGTGACTTCTAAAGGCAATTGGTTGCAGTGGATTTTAGTTGGGGGAATCCGTGTAAAGGGGGATAAATTCAAATCCATGCCATGAATTTTTCCTTCAACAATTATGCACCACTTTCTGTTGGTCTATCACATAAATCCCAATAAAATACTTTTATATTTGTGGTTGTAACATGACAAAATGTGAGAAAGTTCAAGGGGTATGAATAGGCACTATGATGTTTTAACCCAGCTGGCCTATCTACAGTATGAGCACACATGTGCTGTTTCACAGGACAGGCGCATTCACATTAGAGTCAGATAAAAGCCACATAACATGTAAATCCGATCTGATGTAAATCCGTCAGAACTGAACAATATGGCTTGTAATGTGATCAAAGCCTTTATTTTCTGAAAAGACTTTGTTTCAGTTTCCTTCACTAGAGCTGTTCAAGTTTAGTTTTTCATTCCTGTGTACTCTTTTCATTCCCAGCTGCTGATTGGCTTCGAGAGTGGCACTATAGTGATGTGGGACTTGCGATCAAAAAGAGCTGACTTCAGAATTTACTATGATGAGGTGAGAGTGTCTGTGCCAGCATGCTGTCTTAAAACCTGCATGAAAAGTTGACACAATTGATTCAGCTCTGCAGAGGGGACAGATAAATAAATAAATAAATATCCACAAACTCATAGCGAAAATGAAGCCATTACTACCAGTTCTATTCCTGCTTTCTAATCCCCTGTGCTCAGCTATGCAGATTTGGCAGCAACTACTGGTCTGGATTCCAAATCACTGCTGAATGGAAGTCACGTTTTTAAATCTGATTCTCTTGATTGTATAGTGTGTGTGTGTGTGTGTGTGTGTGTGTGTGTGTGTGTGTGTTTGTGTTTCTATGCACAACTGTAGCCTTGGCACATATTTTCAGATTTTCATTTTTGAAAATGGTAGAACAAGCTGCCACCATCCAGTACCAATTGAATCATCGGTTCTCACATATTCACATTCACAATGAGGTTTCCAAACTCTCTGTCTCTCTCCGACCTTTTAATGCGTGTTTCAGAAAGCTCCATGTGTTGACAGTGCCCTGTGGTCGTCTGTCAGTCCTTGCAAAGAAGAGGTTTTTTTTCTTCTGTTGCAACGAAGTTTCATGAGCGATTGGTGATGTCTCTAAGTGGGAGCATCTAGGGGTCTGGTAATTGCTAGTTTTGATGTGCGCCTGGCATAGCAGCGTGTGTGAAAGTGTTTTTATAATGAAGGAGAGGACTTGAGAGAGGAAGACAGACACAGAGCACAGCCAAAATATTAATCGTGCAATAAAGATCTCATTCCCATGGAAACGCCCAAAACCTCACAGTTGGCGACAGACCTGAGTGAACATTAAATTAATTAAGAGTCTCAGGGAAAACGTCATTCAGGATCCAAAGGTTAAAGCATCATTTTTTTTTCATTACGTTAAAAAACTAATTTATATTGAGGGTTATTTTGAACTGTTACTGAGTTATTGAGCGTTTATTGGTCATATGACATGTGACGCTCTGACCCAACACAATACCAAGACTTGTTAGAGCAAACGCAGTATCCTCAGGCTGCAGAGCAAAACACTGAATAATACATGCAGGGTTGAACCAAGCAACCGTGTCTCATTATCAGTGTTCAAAAAATAATACAAACATATCCTCAATTGCAGCTGAGCTACAGTAAAACATGAGTGACCATCATTATTTCAGTTATAGAGCACTAACAACAGCAAATAAAACTAGAAAGTCTTGTAAACAAGTATATCCTGAGACTGAGAGTGATCAAAGTTCAGGGTTCATTATAATATACTTCAAAAAAAAAAAAAAAACTTTGCCAAACTGCCTATAGTGTGTGAATGACGATTGGGTGTCGACCTGGCAATCCGACCCCTTAAGTACCTGCCACGGAAACAACAGATACACCTGCAGGATGGCACATGGACATACCTAACATAACATAAAATACTTACCATATTAGAATACGAGTACACTTCCTATAGTGGAATGGCAACCTGTGGAAGCCAAAAACATTGTGAAGACTGAGGTTGAAAAACTACATTTATTTTGTTCAACTGACACACTGCCATGTTTTTGGGAGGTGGAGGAAACCAGAGAACCTTAAGGAATCCCATATGGTACATGCATACTGCCCAGGTTATAATAATCTGGTTAGTACAGGCAGAGACGGCTGAACAGAATGGAAAGTGCCAGTGACAGCTCTTGCTGTACCCTTTGTCTCATAGTGACGGTGCTGGATGTCCAAACCAAGTATAATTAGAAATATATTTGATAAAAAATTGACAGTGCATTGTAAATTTTAGAAAATGCCCCAATGTCTTATAGTCTCCATCTATCACATAAAGGACAACCAGTCAGAATACAAAACAGCACTTCTTCTGACACTTATAGCTCATAGAATATTTTATTAAAAATCTTGTTCTATAATGCATTATGTTTTATAAAGCTCACTGAATTGTTCCTGTTAATGGCTTCGAATTCATCTCAGTGTCTTTCTTTGGGAATAATGTACAGGTTGATCAATGTGTTTAATTTACCAGGTTGGATTTTCAGACCATTGAAGAGTTATTGGTGGTTTACAGTTTAGAGGTGCATTCTATTTCACTGCTGGTAGGAGGACGGCAGATTGAAGGTTATTTTTACCACAGTGCTGTTAAATGCTTGAATCTGATTGGTCAGCATTTCTGACAGTAGTTCTGTGTGCAGGGTTTATATAAATGTGCACAGTATCGTTTGCAGGAACCATGGTACACTACATTAAACATGACTACAATTATAAAGCAGTAGGAATGATCATATTCAAGAAATTATGTACAGTAAGTGCTTGGATGAGGGAGAAGTTCATGAATAAATTGTGATTTGAGAAATATTACAATATTGAAAAATATATGAAACAGAAAATTGCAACAGTACAGAAAGTGATGTGATTTCAAGACACTTAATAATCCTTGTGTATAGGTTAAAAAGAGACTGAGGAGACATTCATTTCAATGGCATGCATATGCACATCACAGTTTGGGTGACAGTTCAGGAGGTTGATAGCTCACTCAGCAGGAGAGGTGTTTATGTGAACTGGCTGTCTCCACCACCACAAACAGCAAATATGAATGAAGCAAATAAGCGTTTTGGTTAGTAGAACAAACTTTCCAGAGTTTTTTTTATTTATTTAAATGAAGGTAGTGTAAGAACATGCCAGACAAAGATTAATTTACTCATCCAACTTAAATGGGTTATTTATCAATTTAACTTTTAATTCTTTTAACTGTTGTCCCAGAATTTATGAGAATACTCATGACTTAGAAAAAAACAGATTTTAAAGATGATAGCTCAAACTTGTGATCTACACTGATCAGGCACAACACTTATACCACAGCCAGGTGAATTGAATAACATTGATTGACAGTAAACAGGTGACAGGATCATAGACACTTAATGATCATCTAAATTTAGCACATCTTTCCGTTTCCGCAGAATAGCCAATGTAACACAAATTGCTGAAAAAGTAAATCCTGGCCACAATAGAAAGGTATAAGAACACCCAGTGAACCACAGCCTGCTATTTATGGGGCTTAGCGGGCAGAGTTCAAGATTGTTGATCCGGTCTTCAAATTTTCAAGATCTCAATCCGATCAATCCGTTATGTTTAATGAGGCACCACCCGGCAGCCCACAGCACTCAGAGGACCTGCCACTAACATCCCAGTGCCCCCAGGGGTCTTGCGGAGACATGTGCCGAGGGGACAGAGCTGCCCTGGTGGCACAAGGGGATCCTACACAATGTTGGGCTCAATGTTTTGCATTTTAATGTTATGGCTGATTGGTGATTATTCTTTACTGCTTACTAATTATTTTAGTCATTTCCAAACTTTTAAAACAAATGACCCGCATCCCTTCTACTTTCCATTCCACTTTTTGGTATTGCACATTTTAAATTGCTATCATATTGAAAAAATGTGTTGAACTTAACCTGTCTCAGACAGCTCTACCACTTAGTTGAGGTATGCTATGCTAAAAAGAATTACATAAATTAAATACTGTGGCTTTTTATTGCTTCATAGCACTTTACAAGAAATTTAATGGATCTAATGTTCAAAAACCATTTTTATTGTTGCACACCACAACAAAAAAAGTTTATTTTTCCTGTATTTTTTAAATGCTATTTTTATTTTATTATTTTTTTTTTTTACAATGCTCAGCCAAAAAAAAAAAAACAACAACACCACCACCTGCATTTAACTATGCAAATCGCTAAGAGCCTTCCTTTGGATAATTACCGCAGTGATTAATATAGTACAGCTGGCAACAAGTTATTTAACTCCAACTGATGCAGTGAGTAGTTTAAACAACCATGCCAGAGAACATATCCTGTGTTACTCTGTTTCAAAAAGGGTCCAATTATTGTCCTGCATCAAAAAAGAAGAGATTACTGAAACTAACAAAATTGGTTAAGACCTGTAAAACACCTTATTAAAACCTGGAAGGATAGTGGTGAACCATCATCTTCGAGGCAGAAATGTGGTCAGAATGTACACGATGGGAGATCACTTAAAGGCTTACTGAAAACAAATCGTAAAAAACACACACAATGTGAAGAGAACTCAGTGGATTGGGAGTAAACAGCTGTGTTGCCTTAATAAAACCATGTATCAGTGAAACTAATCTGAAAAAAAGCATAAGGACTATACTGTGGAGCAATGGAAAACATGTAGAATTATGAGTTCAGATTTACCATGTTCCAGGGTTATGGGTGCATCAGGAAAAGAAGTGAGGTAGATGAAGTGATGCGCCAATTATGCCTAGTGTCTACTGTACAAGCCTGTGGGGGCAGTGTTATGATCTGAGGTTGCTTCTGTTGCTCAGGTCTAGACTCAATGTACAAGTATGTGAGGCAGTGTTATGATTTGAGGTTGCTTCTGTTGGTCAGGTCTACACTGACCAACAGAGGCAAATGTATGTGCCCAAAAAATGAGGTCAACCTACCACCTAAATGACCAGGTTTTTCCATCAATGGATTTTTTCTTCCCTGACGACACGGGCATTTTCCAAGATGACAATGCCAAGAGTCATCGGGTTCAAGTTGTGAAAGAGTGGTTCAGTTATTAATGTGACTCTGGAACTTGTAAACTTGTCGAAATGATGCTACTGCCGTGGGAAGTATACTGTATATTGATACTATTACCATGTAATCTGAACCGCTTGGGAGACGTCTATAGTGGGGTTTATTAAAGTAAAGTCTGAAATGTATGGATTTGATGCTTGTAAATCCATTTTGAAGAAATGTTCTGAGATATTTTCGTTTTGGTTTTGGGGACCGCTCTTGTTTCATTTCATCTCTTGTTTCCAGACCCACTCAACGTTTGATGTAGATAATCAGAGAAATTTGTGATTTTTTTTTTTTTGCTCCACTCCTACGCTAATGCAGAGTCTCGGGACAGTGAAAAAGAGTAAAGTAGCACTTATGTTCTTCATTTAAATGTGGCTTAAGTTAACTAAATGTGACTCCCAGTAATGTTTCATAATAGTACCACCCCAATTTTTCATACTTGCAGTAATATACATTTAGACATGTATAATAATTTACAAATACATTCATGGTCCACTTCTGTATAAACAATTGCAAACCTGCTCATTAATGCAGCTGTCCAATTAACCAATCAAGTAGCAGCAGTGCAATACATAAAATTATGCAGATACAGGTCTAGAGTTTCAGTTAATGTTCACATCAGACATCTGAAGAACTGGATGAAGAAAAGGTGTAATTTCGGTGGCGCTAACTGTGGCATGGGTGTTGGTGCCAGATGGTCTGGTTTGACTATTTCCGAAACTGCTGATCTCCTGGGATTTTCACACACAACAATATCTAGCATTTACACTGAATGGTTTGGATAATTGCGTGGATGAGCAGGTGCACAGGTGCTCCTATTTATGTGGATGGTGACTCTATTAGTTTATAAAATAAATAAAACATTCATGAGGAGATTGTGAGCTTTTTTTGAACATCAATCCCTGTATAAGTCCTTGTATAAGATTAACGCTGGTCTTGTAAGTAGTGTGTAAAATATAAGGGGTGTTCAAGTCAAACTGGGACTTTTGATTGTGCAGAAGAAGAGCACAGTTAGGGCAGTAAAAAGGGCAGTTTTTTCAGTACACCAAAAACATGATCGCCAAGGACTGCCTCCTTCATGTCTGAAATGCTGGCCTCATCTATAGTATATGCGGATGTGGCAATAACTACCTTGTAATGTGCAAGTGGTGTTTGTGAATGATTGTGTGTACAGTTCCCACAAACAGATGAATTTTTTCTGTAAGTTGGTGACAAGGATCCATCAGTTTTTAAGGATCAGGTATTCCATGAACTCACTCTTCACAGGAACGACTGTAGTAGACTCAGAGCCACCACAGCCAAGATCTACATTCACAGACGTACAACCTTCTTAGAGCCTTATCGCCGTACTGTGCTTGAAGTTTTCTAAAAATGTGAATGGGTTTTTTACGCCTTTGTTCATGAGAAATTATATCTCAAGTCCCTATTTGACTTGAACACCTCTTATTATCTCACCAAGCTAGTGTATGTAAAAAAGAATAAACTTTTCTGTAATGTATACGTGACTAATGGATACATGTTCCTCATCAGACATTTTGTCTTTTGTATATAGATCAACCTTGATTAAGCATACTTTCTCACCATTTACAACATGTATATTTATCTTAAAATGTACTAATGTACTGTTCTAAATGGTTAGAGTGCTCAGCTTGTGATCGTAAGGTTCCGAGTTCGAGCCTTGGCCCAGGGGCCGCGTAACATAAGTAAGCTGTTTATACACAGTTATCTCTGTCGCTAAGCAGTACAATTTGGTACCAGCTGCAGGCCTGGGAGGTAAACAAGCATGTTGCATGATACACTGGCCTTGTGGCATAAGCCAGTGTCTGGCTGAGGGCTATGGCAACAGAGATCAGCAAAGCCCTACAGTATGTGCCCTCACAGCCTGGGAAGGACGTTACCTAATATTCTACTAATAATCCCTATCAGAATAGTCTGACTTGATCTAGTCAAATCTGCATTAGTAAATGTAACAAATTATAACACACAAGGTGGGATTAATCAGAAAAAATTGGAACCCTAGCATAACCATAAACTTGGAGAAAAAACATTTCTTTCTCTGTTATATTTCTGGACGGTGACACGGCATAGTGGTTAGCCTGTCGCATTGCACCTCCAGGGTCCGGGTTTGATTCCCACCTTGTGTCTTTGTTTGAGTCTGAGTTTGCATGTTCTCCCTGTGCTTGATCAGGTTTCTCACCGATTTTCCACCCACAGTCCAAAGACATACAGATTATAGGCTAATTGGCGTTTCCAAATTGCCCCATATTTTGTGAATGAGCGTGTATTTGTGCCCTGCGATGGATTGGCACCCCGTCCAGGGTGTAGCCTGCCTAATGCCCCAAGTCTCCTGAGATAGGCTCCAGGCTCCCCCGTGACCCTGTATACACGGTCTGTATCGTTTGTATACAGGGTCCCTGTATACAGACGATGAGTGAGAGTATTATATTTCTGGCAGATTAAACACTCCACAGCAGAAAGAAGCACATCACAAAAGTTATATTCTTAAGTTAAATGCTTTGAGCATGTATCAGGATCCATGTACAACAATTAGGTTGGAATTTCTAATTACACCTGAATCAGATTAAAGAAATATAGTTTCTTTAACAGTGTCCTCATCTTAACTGTGTGTTACTGCTTGAATGCTCTCTTTGAGCCTGAGGAACTAAGCATACGAAGGATACCTTAGCAGGCAGAACCTTGCGTGATAATTATGCAACCATCTGTTTATGCTGTTGTTTTTAGTTGTGCTTAAGTGGTGTATCAGACTGAGAATTGTCAATCAAGCATGCTCGTTAGAACATTAGAAATGTCACACCTACTCACTTCTCTGTTTGGTATTTACGCCCTGTAATTACACGTCTCTTTCTTCATTAAAGCTTTACCAGAAGATAACCTAACTACTGTATCATATGTTTTAAAAATATATATATTTTACATTGATCCCTGGGACTAACAGTTATAAAAGAGCTCGGTCTTAATTAATAAGAACAGAGATGAGAGATGTACAGAGTACGTATTTGTGATCTGGGAACTGCTTTTGTGTTTTACGCATGGACTAACAAATGTCATAGCTCTTTCTACAAATTCTTCCTTGGAGAGCATCGAGCCTCAATTAACTAACTTGAATATGAAATCTCCAAATAAACTTTATATACAGAGGCAGATAAAAGGAGTCGGGAGCCGTTCACGGTTTCTTCACAAGTCAAATCCACAGACATGCACAGCTAAACTCTGCACTGGGAAGGACATGCAGATCTATTTGCCAAAGAGGGGAAATAAAAAGATTTGTTTTTGTGCCGGTAAACAGTTTCTTGTGTTTTTATTGCTTCAATGAGAGTATAGAAGCCTCAGTGTTTAAACAGGATGTAAAATTTGTAACACAAGAAAAAAGGATCTTTGGTTGGGTCTGTTGCTCAAATGTAAGCATTATGTGATTTCAAAGCGGGCTGGAAACCAAATGTCTCCCCGATGCGAAATAGTGTGAATCTCACACCCGGATGTTTTTCAATTATTTCATCACTCAATTTTAATTTGCACTGCTTCTGTCGTGTGTCTCTCAGTAGCACAACAGACTCGCTCCACTCATTTCCTCACACCTGAGGCCTTCGTCTTATGCATGTAATTATATTCATAGTTTGGTATAGAATTCATTCTACAAATTTTTTTTTTGGAAAATTAAAAAACAAGTACAGTAGGCGGCACGGCGGCTTAGTGGTTAGCACTGTCACTTTGCACCTCAATGGTCCGTGTTCGAGTCTCGCCTCTGCCTGCATGGAGTTTGCATGTTCTCCCTGTGCTTGGTGAGTTTCTTCCGTGTACTCCGGTTTCCTCCTACAATCCAATGACATGCACATTAGGCTGATTGACTTTCCACAATAATGCCTGTAGTGTATGAATGAATGTGTCAGTGTAAGTAGGTGTATGTGTGTGTGTGCCCTGTGATGGATTGCCAGGTTGTACCCCGCCCCCACACTGATATAGACAATGAGTGAATGAATGAAAAAAATCAACACAACACAACACATCGGACTATGATACAGACTCCTGAGTGCGAGATGTAATTCTGACATCGGCCACTAAACTCTAATGATTTCTAGGAGTAGGAACAGAATGATTTTTTAAATGTTACATTATGGTGTTGGGTCTCAGAGTCAGAAAAGTGTTAATATAGACATTTGTCATGACTTCATATTGAGGCTAAGCTGGCTAGTTATCTAGAATGCCTAATCGACTTATATACTGTATTGCTTTAACAAACCTTAACTTTCCATCAGGATGGGAGATAGATAGCTAGATGTTGTGGTTACTGAGGAGGTCCCTAATGTTAGATAGCTAACATTCTTCAGCATATAAATACATCATATTTATTACAATTAGATAAGTATTTTCTAGATGTACACCCTAGAGCGCTCTTTGTGTTGCTACGGTAATCCATCACAATAAGCAGATAACATTTTAGCTAATGCCAATCCAATTCCTAAATAAAAATCATGATCGATTCTTCAGTCAGATCATAACCAAGTAGTATCATATTGATAGGCTACTCAGGGTCATTTTGCTCAGATTTATTTATTTATTTTTTTTGTAATTTGCTGGATTTTGGTTTGTGTACCATCATTGAAGGGGTGGATAGAAAGGGTAAATCTGAGAGATGTATGACTCTGTAGATGATGACTCTGTAATTAGAGGTGGAGTGTTTACAGGGCTTCAGAAGCTGGACAGGGACATTCTACTTGCAGTATAATTTCTTTTTTTTTTAGGATCTTTTTGTTCGATTGCCTTGTCTGGCCGCTCTCTTGTCATTTTCAGGCTTTTAGTACCTTCGCGTGCTCATGATGTGAATCCACTATCTCTGCCTATTCTTCTTCCTGTCACTTCGTGTGTGTGTGTGTGTGTGTGTGTGTGTGTGTGTGTGTGTGTGTGTGTGTGTGTGTGTGTGTGTGTGCGCGCGC
>JAQMYG010000035.1:8508766-8518766 GCA_030014215.1 Clariallabes teugelsi
CACACACACACACACACACACACACACACACACACACACACACACACACACAAACACACACACACACACACACACACTTTTCTGCTGAGAGTTGAATTACAAATTTCTTTCCAGTGCCTCCTCTCCGTCTCTTTGGACTAGTTATATCACCTTGAATAGAACTGTATAATTTAACTGGATTGATTTCATCAAAGCTTTTACTCTTTTCATCCTGTTTAAAATGCCTGACTCTGGAAAGACATTTGTTAACGGATTATAGAAATGGAAATGATCAGTGCTACAAACAGCAGCCGGAATAGTAATTATCTGTAATGTGATGAACCAATAGAAATCGTACTTTTTTTTTTTACAGCTTTTCCATAAAAATTTTTTTGAGATTGCTCAAAAAAATTTTTTTCTGAAATCTTGCTACAAATGGTAAAGATCTCAAACGTGTAAAGGAGTAAACCTCATGTCCACTGTAACGTCCTGTAACAACAGCATATGTCACCAAATCCCCAGTCTGTCTTCAGCACCTGCAGTGTTAAATAAACTCTTAAAGTGTTTATTTGTGGCCAGCTGGAGTGTGTAAGCACTGTAGTTGGTCTCTGAATACTGGATGTTGCTGTGTAGTCCTGATGAGTCGCTTTGGGGAACCACAGGTAGTCCTGAAACATGCTGTTTGCGAATCGGACATATTGAGGAAACCACAAACTGTTTTCCAAACCAGTGGTGCCTGGAAGAAAAAAATGTTTCCAATTCATTAGACCCAAACCTAGTTTCTAGTGTGTTCAATAAAGCCACCATGTGAGCTGGTCCTCATATCTAATGGAGAGTGTCATTGATGTTAGGTAATGTGTCTGGATTTGTAATGAAGGCGTAAGTGATTTTAATGTATTGATGGAGATGGAAAGCAGGCTTCAGAGCTGAATCTGAAGTATCTGGGAACATTTGCGAAAGTGCAATTGCACTTAAATATTCATTAGGGGGTTATGAGAGGATATGAATGCATATAATGAATCATATTGAGGAAATGAAAGATGTCGTTCTCATCTATGCGCAATAATAAGCATCTTTGCATGTGTTTAATAATAGGGTAATGACAGGCCGACACCGTCGTAATAGAAATCTCAGCAAGACCTGAAATGATCGGCACCGTCATGACGTTCCAAAGGTGTCACATTCATCTACGCAGACAGGAACACACAGGCTGTTGAACTTTACCAAAGTGCTGCACTTTCCCCATTTTTTTTCCCTTTTTCTTCGCTTGCTAAAACGTTCTTTTGATTGAGTACAAGCCAAAAGTAAGAAGCAAGTAGAAATTGCAAAGAAGACGAAGTGTGATTCATAATTATGGTTGAAGTGGCTAAGTGGGCTTTGAGTACTTCAGACATTTTAGGTACTTGAGTCATGTTGCACTTAACAAACCAGCCTTTCCCCCCTGTTGATTTCAATGGTTCTCCTTGTTAGCAATCTTTCCCCTAGGATTAAAATACATGGAAGACATAGTTATGTAGGACGTGAGTATGATGTGAAACATGCAAAAAAAATTTTTTTTTTTTTTTAATATATATATATATATATATATATATATATATATATATATATAAGAAATAGTAACTTTTTGAAAACTAGGGCTGATAACGTTTGAGGAAGGTGGATAGGATTAGTGATTTCCTACTCTTCAGGTTCTTTTCAGCTGAGATGGAGCGAAGTGGTAGAGCAGCATGATTTTTTCCTAAAATGTATCAAGGCTACAAACTACTGTACATGCTCAGAATCATTTTTTGTCCGTTCTTACAGAGGTGCAGGAGCCATATGCGGTGGTTGTGTTACTGGAAAAGGATTTCATCGTGGTTGATCTGACACAGAGCAAGTAAGTACACACACACACACACACAACACGCCGTACACACCTCTGACCTGCGGTAACATCTCTCAACACCCAAGTGAAATTCACCTGACATGTTCATAAAGAACCACAGTGCAAAACATGATCGCGAGTGTGTGTGTGGCAATTCGTCGAATGATCCATCACTCAGCATCAGCCCCAGGTGTCAATTAAACATGATGTTTTCATGAGAGGGAGACAAGGTCAACCTAGTGTACACACTGTTTTAAAGTCGCACTCTAGAGAGACTAAACACCAGCTGTTCACTTTGCTGCAAAGCTGCTCAATATACACAAACGTCTCTCTTTGAAAAGTTGGTTTACTCCACTTTTAAATGAAGCGTCTCTGAGGAAGACTATGATTTTCTCTTTATCTACTGTTGCTAAGAAATGATTTCGTTGTGCAACAACCAGCCTCACGCTAGCTTAGTCTCATCCCTGTTTGTTCAGCGAGCTCTAGGGATGGTAAATCCATGGCTCCTTTCTAATTGGGTTAATGTTGGTCTTGTGGGCATAATGTGTAGTGAAATGTATGAACAATTTGTTTTTCTGTTGTGTCCATAAACTTCCCTAGAATTTCTCTCGTTTCTTTGCAAAGTATAAAATTCTTGCTTATATCTTGTTTGTTTCTGCTAGTGGATTTAATATAATCCAGGTATTCAAGATTATTGCCTATAAAATCACAGCTTGTTTGTTGTTTTTCTATTTTTACCAGTTTCCCTATTTTTGAGAACCCCTACCCCATGGACATCCATGAGTCTCCAGTCACATGCACAGCTTATTTTGCTGACTGTCCCCCTGACATCATCCCTGTGCTGTACTCCATAGGAGCGAAACACAAAAAGACTGGTTACAGTCACAAGGTAACCCAGCTAAGCTTTACCTATTCTTTCATGCACTGTTATGCTATATACCTAATTAACCACCTTTCAGTATAGATCGTCAGTATGTACCCAATTACGAGCTCTCAATACTGCTGCTTTTGCCTTTGCATGTGCACCATGATTCTGAAAATAGCACCATTACGGTTTACACAGGATCTCAAACCTAGGACAAAAAAGTCCAGGTCTAAATGCGGCCAACCATATAATAATATTTGTATAACAAGTAGGCGAATTGAAATGTTCCTATCTGGTTCCTATCATACTAGAGATAATGCCTGAGCTTTCTTTGGCAGACAAGGTCAGATGGGTTTATTGATCATCATTGCACAGCCATATATAGATGAATGTGTGGGACATGTGTGAGAAGCCACTGGACAATCAGTCAATCACTATCAGGGGATTGTTTTGCACATACAGAGTGATGATTTGAGCATGTGGTTCAATCACATCTTGTACTCAGAAATATGACATGGACATGGTATTAGTATCTGCATCACACTGACTCACAGTCCATATGCCTGACAAGAGCAAGCTGGTTGGATGGCTGGTTATTAATATAATTGATAAGGACACTGAGATGAAAAATAACCCCCAAAATATCCATATTAGTTTTTTTCAATTCATCATTTTTGTCTACCAAACGATAACATAAAAAATGCAGCATGTTGTTTATTATCTGTGGACAGCGTAATTCAAAGAAGCATTGATGGAAGCATTGAGGATTGTGTTACATTTTGAGTAATACTGACAAAGGCTATACAATAAATTGCAGTTTGAATGTAAACAAGCACATTCTGTACTTAGCTTCCTTCGATTGGATAATTACTGCACTTAGTAGCTAGCAAAAACGTCTTTTTATTTGAACTAATGCAATGAGTAGCTTTTCATTTCTTAAACTCTGTCAGAGGATGCATCCCATGGTCATGAAAAAGATGTGTTTCAGGAGTGTCTGCATCAAGCAAAGAAAGCAACTAAGGAGATTAGTTGGAGAGATAGTATAGTTCCATCAGATATGCAAAAGAAATGTGGTTGGGGAAAAAATTACTAAAAGGGATCATTGAAAATGCATCATGAAAAATCAGTAGAAATCACAGCTATATTTATTAGTGAAAGTAAGAGCATTTCCGTGCACAATGTGATGAGAACAAACAGGATTGGGTGTGGCCATAAGAAAACCACTTGTCATTGAGCCTAATCAGAGAAAGCATTAATTTGCTAGGTTGTATTTTTGAGCAATAAAAAAGAGGTCATGTGGTCTGATAGTCCTGATCCATCCTATTCCAGAGTGATGGGCGCATGGTGCAGACTGTTTAAGCCTCGGAAGGCAGTGTTATGCTCTGGGGTTGCTTCAGTTGGTCAGGTCTAGGCTCAGCAATGTTATTTGGAAAAAAAAAATGAAGTCAGCTGACGACCTGAAGGCACTCAAGGAGTCTGACTTTTTGGTATATTCAGCAACTAAATGGCCCATCGTGATGGACTGAAACAAGAATAAAAGTAAAGTAACAGTAAAAGTAAAGACTATACATAGTATAGTATAGTGAAGATTTCTGCCAAACGAGAAAATAAGATGAGAGAATAAAGACTGATGAAGCTAGAGAAAGAAGATCAAGAACAGAAGATGCAAGGCTCTCTGCATAGGTTTGCACATGACACTCAATGTTTCCAAAGATTTTATTCTTGCTATAATATCTAATCATGTACAGATATTGATTTGCAAAGGGCAGTGTAATGGTTTGAGAAACTGGCAGGTGTGAATAGAGACAACGCATCCTTAAATGCGTGTGTAAGAACCTGAACAGAACCTACAGTACACTCGTCAGTCTGAAAGGGTTAACATCAGTAAATTGCTAATTATGTTCTCAGTCATTTTTATCTGCCTTGTAGGCTGAAACACCAAGCTGCGTTTAGAAATTTGTTTGTAATTACGCAGCACCGTATGACTGTGCTGTTATTATTCCACACACACTGGGGCGAGGTGGTTAGAGGTGGATGTGGATAATGATAATAATTGCACTGCTTTTTACGTTATTTGTTTTGCTTGGCAGGAGTGGCCAGTGAGTGGTGGTACTTGGACACTTGGTTCTCAAACATATCCTGAGATCATTATCACAGGGTAAGTCTATGTTTGTGTATGTATATATATATATATACCACCATATATACCCATATATACCACCATTATCTTTAATGCTATAAAGAGAAGCATTAGCTTATTTAGGTTTACTGTACTCGGATTCACCACACGCATAAAAACCCTCTGTGGTAAGAAATAGCCTGATTCTGAGTATCTATGGATTTAGTTTCTTTTCATATGAAGTCAATAAAGCGCCCCTCCAGCTTGCTTCATTGGTAAATGGATCACATTTGGCAGCTTTAATTCAATTGTGATATCGACCATGCATGCTGTGCGGCTTCTTTCTCTTTTTCTGCCCTTCTTCTTCTTTTTTTGTCCCCTTGCGACCCGAGACCGATCAGGACACAATCCAGCTCATTCACTTACTTTTTGTCCTACCTCTTCATTGCCTTTGCGCAGACATGCAGACGGATCGATAAAGTTTTGGGACGCCACAGCCAGTAAGTGCCTTAACCTTTAACCGCACATTGCCACCTGTCTGTGTTAGTCAGTTTCTCACTCTTTGAGGTCCATGTCAAACCTTTTAAGAAAGTTCTCTTTACAAAATCGACAAAAGCAAAAACTTTTATAAACCATTATACTGAGTGTATAAGAACCAAAACCTATTTGGTCAGTGCAAGAGGATTAAAGCATTATTTGGACATTTATCCTTTAATTAAAAAAAAATTATGAAAGAAAAATCAAGTCATATGTGACCTTCAATTGTTACATAAGATTATTGATCACAATATTTATATCAGCAGTCAGTCAGAGTAGATAATTAAAGAACCTGCATTAAGGGCTTCTCCCTGCTTCAGTCACGCTGCAGATGCTTTACAAGCTGAAGACGTCTAAGGTGTTTGAGAAGGTGAAGGGCAGCGAGGGGGGCCGCAGTGCCGAGCTGGTGGAGGAAGATCCCTACGCAGTGCAGATGGTCAGCTGGTGTCCCCAAAGCCGCATCTTCTGTGTGGTGGGCATCAGTGCCCATGTCATATTGTTCCGCTTCAGCAAGCATGACGCCAACACTACTATCACGGTAAGAATGTGCATGTAGGGGAAAATTCTGCATGTGTGTGCAAGCTTGTTCGAATTGTATTACTGTATGTGTACTCCTACCTTACACTACATGTGTTTACGTGGACTCTAAGATTTCACTCACAATGGGAATAATACTGTAGCCCAACTGGAATAAAAATGCATCATGTAAACCTTCAATAATCTGTTTAATATGTAAATATTAGCCATGTAAACACCTGATCTGATCGAATCTTTCTTGTTGGAATAAATATATACTTTCTGCACATATTTGCCCCACCTGTGGGGTAACATTACTGTAGGTCACGTGACGAGTTTCCCAGGAAGGAAATTTTTCGTCAGTAAACTTAGCGAGACCAACTCTCTCTTTTCTGTATTTACTTTCATTCACTGGATCTCTGGCTGAGGAAGGAGCGCTGATTGGCTCATCATTTCATACGGAAATAAATAAATTGAACAATTCTATTTTATTCTATTATACGTATAATAGAATTGAATAAAATAGAATAGAATAAAATAGAATTGTTCAATTGAAACATTATTGAAACTTTATGCATGTTTAGGAATTATACACACACTTTTGCTTTAAACTCTAATTAATGCCTATAAAGTCCACTTTGTTTAAACTGCATTAACATATAAGCATATTGTAAAAGAATATATAAAGAAATAGATATATTTAATCAAATTCAATATATTATGAAGTATATTGTTGAATATAAAATTACATACTGTACATTAAGATATACATTTGTATATATATATATATATAACATTATAAAATCTTTTCAATTTACCAGTAAATCAGAACACTAAATCATTTAATATATTGACAGTTAATACAGAATATAGAGAAATATATTTTCTTTACGTAAGGGTCTAACTAATATACAGTATATGAGACTATAGGGGATATATTAGCAAGTCATGTAACCAAACATAATGCAGAAGGTGGGATTTTTCAGACAAAAAGGGAAGCCTACACTTACCTCAAAGTTGGAGAAAAATCCTTCTTCTTCTTCTTCTTAGTCATTTTTTTTAGCACAAATTAAACACTCCATATTGGTCAGAAAACGCAGGTTGAAAAAAGTTATGTTCTGATTAAATGCTTTATGCGTAAAAACACACATCTTATCAGATCAGCGTCTGTGTATACAGTTAAGACGGAACCTGTAATAGGAATTATTTCAATCGGATTGAAGAAATACTCTCCACGTAAATGTAGCTGCTGACGAACTTGTAATAAAAGATTTCTGTCTCTTTCAAGAAAATGTCTGGTGTGTGTATGTGTCGTCCTAGGCCCTGGAGGTGCGCCTGCAGTGTGAGATGGAGGATGTAATCTCACCATCCGACACAGAGAACGCGGTGTGTGTGACTGACGTGGGCACTCACTCTCCACAGCCACCCAGCCCACGCAGTAACACTCCGGATAGTGTGAGAGACAGCATCCCCTGCCTAAAGTGAGTGACAAGTCACCTAACCTTTTATGAGGGGTAGTGTGTTAGTTGGAGCGTTCTCCTGATTTAGTTGTTGCCAACACTCCCTGTCCCATTACCTTATCACATGACAGGTACAAAATTAGGGTGAGGCTGTGTCTCATCCTCGAAGTGCCTGTGATTGGTTAGTGTCACATTAATTGACAGACGGAAGGAGATACGAGGATGTAGTTTTCTCTTCCAGAAAGCAGCGCCAATTATCTCAGTATCTGGAACCCACAGCTACAGACGGCGTTTGGCGTTATTGGGATTCAAACGCATGATCTCCTGACAAACTTGGCAAAGGCCTTAGACAGTTTCAAACTCGGATCATTTTTTTTCTTCCATATTCAACAGTCAATTTATTTGTGTCTTTCTCAGGGTAAAAGATCGCATGATCTGGATGCCCCCTGGTTACCAGGCTAATCTTGTTATCCAGTTGCTATGGGTTGACGGAGAGCCACCACAGCAAATCACCAGCCTGGATATAAACTCCGCCTACGGCCTGTGAGTAGCCCCTTTGGCACGTGGTTTACCTTGAGTCTTTCTGTTGCTTTGTCTTTGTCTGCTTTTCAACCTGTACTCTGCACTAAGACGATGTTTACTAATTCATCCATTCATCTTCAGTAAGAGGGTTGCCCTTGTCAAGGATGCTGTGGAACTGCACATTATTCAGGAATGCACTCCAATCCATCATTGGCCACCATGCACACACACACAAATTCACGCTACATGCAATTATGTTGATTCAACTTTACACAGGCATGTGTTTGGGAGGTGGAAGAAAACCCAGGGGGAATTCCATAAAGACGTGGTGAGACGTGCAGAATGCCAAACAGGCGGTGAGCTTAAGTCGAGATGGAGCTGGGGCCCTAGGAGCTGGCCCTCTGTTCAATAATGTATACTACTAATATAATAAATGCTGCAGGTTGATGTAATCCAACAAATGGACACAGTACTCTCGTTGAATGTGAATAGAAACTTGTCCTAACCCTTTGAATAATCCATAAAAGCTCGAGATATTCTTCGTTCAACCTTGATCAAGCGATCGCAATGGCAGCCAATATACTGTACAAAGCTTTTTGAATTTTAATGAGCTCTGCTCAGCAAATTCAGCCACCCACGGCCATTTACAAACTACGGACATAAACACTGCTTGTCTGAGCCAATCATTTTCGTAAAATGACAGGAGTGGGCGGGGCCTCCAGACAGCGGCCTCTGTTTGTGTTCCTCTTTTCAGATTGCTATGTTATTTACTGATGATTTGGCTGTCATGTGATTGCACGTGTGTGTGTGTGTGTGTGTGTGTGTGTGTGTGTGTGTGTGTGTGTGTGTGTGTGTGTGTATGTGGGTGTGTTTGTGTGTAGGTTAGCTTTAGGTAACTGTAACGGTCTGGCAGTGGTGGATTATCTGCAGAAGACAGTGGTAGTGTGCATGAGCACTCTGGAGCTGTACGGCTCGGCTGACCCCTTCCAACGCCTCACGCGTTCCCCTCGCAAGAACCGCCAGTCCACGTCAGGTACACACTCACACACACACATACACACATTCTATTACATAGCAGACTTACAAATATGTAGTGTCACTTCACTGTCTTGTCTCTCAGCTTTCTGTCAGTCTTCTGTCTCCTCCCGCCACACTCCCACATAATTAACACTCGCTCACATCCACATGATCCGAAACACTCCCTCATTTCCTGACTGCATGAGACACGGGCCGCAGTTACGGATTTGCATTCTCTGCATGTTGTCCATTTTGATATCCTGCTTGAGCACGACTTCTGACAGAGCCACAAGCTCATACTGTCACAAGGACGCACTTCTACTAATCCGAACTGATCCCTTTACCGCTCTGCTCTTCCTCTTCGTCCCAACCCTCGTTTCGCACCGACGCACATACAGTCCAGATACGCTCACCTGCATGCACGTAACACCGGTGTGCAGGCTCGTAGAGCAGAGGAAAAAGAAGACACAAAGTCATCCGAGTTCAAGAATGTGTCTCGCTCTTTATCTGAAGGAGTCTGCTGAGAAGCCGCCATGCCGACTCCTTTCACAGCAGTTGCCCGGATTTGTTTGTTCAGGCATCCGAATCTTTAGAAACTAAAGAGCCGAGAGCCGGCATGACGCTCAGCATGGAGATGCAGAGGTGGGCAGAAGGGTCATTTGGTCCTGGCAAGCGGTGCTTTTGATCCTCTGCTTATGTAAGCTCTTAAATAGAGAGAGACGTTGGTTTAGCACTCACCCACACCCTGTGCTTGTTAGTCAGGAGGGAAAGAAGGAAAGAAAGAAACTAAGTAAATGAGAACATTGCACTTTTTCTTTTTTAAACTCGGCTTTTTTTTCTTTGCATAAGGACATAAAGGATGAGAGAGACGATCTGTTCATGCCATGTTCTTCTCCATGTGTGATACTTTGCTCTTGTAGCTGTTTACACTTTTATATGTCTCTGTCAGTCCAGCCCTGAAACATCATTAGAAAGTAATAGACTTGTTCCGGACGAATATATCACTAATACATACTTCACTATTTGAAAGAGTTGTACTTTTTACCTTATTAATAATGAATGTCCCCCCCCCCCTCCTGTGTTTTAAATGAATATTCTTAAAAAGTCACATTTATGGTAGA
>JAQMYG010000035.1:8521266-8523226 GCA_030014215.1 Clariallabes teugelsi
TCTATTTGTCTACTTCCTTTTCCTGTGTTCCACTTTCTCTGTTCTCTGATTGGCTGCGAAAGGCCTTACCGAACTTTCCGATAACCAGGTATCTTTGGACCTGGAAAGGAGCAAATCACCCACCTCAGGTAACCACGCCCACATTTAACTTGAAAGCCACACCCACTTTATTATAGAGAGGTAAAGATAATCGGCTTTGCTTTAATAATTGACTACACAGCAAAATGGAGAGTCTGTCCTGCTTCAATATACACACACACACACACACACACACACACACACACACACACACACACACACACACACACGCAGACAATTTTAATGTAACATCTTTAATACTACAAGTATTTCACTGAGGTTTTCAGCTCGCCTTCTGAAATTTCTTTAGAAATGCATTGCATTTTCACACTTTGATCAGTCTACAAATTTCAATTAATTTCATCAAAAGAAGCATTTAATCATTATTTCCATTTTTTTTTTTTTTTGCGCTGCATATTGCATTGATATTGCATATCTTTTCCTACAACCCTTTTTAACGGCTCTTTCATTTCGCTTCTTAATTTCTGTGGCTTTTCACTCGTTCTTCAGCTCTCCCTTCATCACTTTATATCCTCCTGTGTTTTATGTTGGCCTTTTATAGCATTTGCTGAATTTCCCAAGGATATGGCAGCTTTGATGCTTGCTGCTTGATGCATCTAAATTGAAACCTCACTTTTCTTTCTTTTTTAAGGCAATAAATTACCTATTTTATTTGTCTGTTCTCTCTCTCTCCATCTCCCCCTTTGTGTGTGTGTGTGTGTTTCTGACTGTAGCAATCAAGGCCTTGGTAGATTTACTCTCTGTACTGTGTCTTGAATATTGTGACTGCAGGGGACGACGAGCAAAGCTCTGCAGCTAATGGTTAAAACCAGAGATGTAGTGAAACAAGAGTGTGTGCGTGCACGTGTGTGTGGGGGAGCGGATGGAGGTAGGCGGTTGCCACCTATGTGTGTTCATGTGTAGGTGTTTAAGTGTCTCAACAACAGTGTATTAAATAAGTATTATGTGTGGGAAAGGGAGTCAAGGGCAGATGTGTTTCAAAAATCATCACTCATTTTGCGAAGCATTATATTAAGAGGACGCTGCCATGAATCTTTCATCGTGCTATGATTTTACTTCCTTTTTTTATTTCTTGCAGTCCTCACTATGAATCTGCAAGGAGCTCAGGGCCAGAGAAGATGAATTATGAATGAAAGCAATACTTGAGCAGCTGTTGCTTTTTTGTCGAGCATGTGTTTTTAGCATGGATCCAAAAGGACGGTTCCGTTTTTAGGGTTATTTTAGTGCACT
Source organism: Clariallabes teugelsi (assembly GCA_030014215.1). Classification (NCBI taxonomy): domain Eukaryota; kingdom Metazoa; phylum Chordata; class Actinopteri; order Siluriformes; family Clariidae; genus Clariallabes; species Clariallabes teugelsi. The sequence goes on from JAQMYG010000035.1 coordinate 8,522,596, forward strand.
CTACATGATTTCAGTCCTGCGTTCCTAGTTCCTAGACTACTGTCTACCCCCAAAGCTTGGGGACTACACGCTGAGTGATCGCTGATCCTCTGAGAATGTTGGAGCAAGTATGTTTAAACAGCAGCGAATGAGAGTCTAAGAGGAAACCAAATTAATTTTGCTGTCACGCACAGCAGATCCATGAATCCATTTTATCATCTATTAGTGTGGGAGTAAATGGAAATTCCAAAATGGCAAAACAATAATAACTCTTTGATGAGGAATTATTTAACATGTACTACACAAATGGTTGTTAGGAACAGCAAAAAAAAAAAAAATAATAAAAAAAAAAATAAAAATTATTCCTGGCAGCAAACAAAATAAAATTAGTTATCTTTCTTTTGCGCTGTACCTCCGGTTCTCTTTGCAGAACAATCCTCACTGCTTTCAGCTCCCAACTAATATTTCCTCCCTGTTTTACCTTGTTTATCTTTTTTTTGTTTACGAATGAAATATTGACAAAGTCAAATGATATGAGATTTATATATATATATATATATATATATATATATATATTGTTTTTTTTTTTTGAGAAAGCAACGTTTGGATATCCAGCATTCTTTACCAGATAAGATGAATAAGCCTTAACCTA